>CAJNOQ010002686.1:0-23102 GCA_905250885.1 Didymodactylos carnosus | reverse complement strand
TCCTCTTGTGACGACAACGTGGCGTCATCCTTCTCGCATGCTGTCATCGAACTTTCAGCTTATTATGATTATTATTATTATCGAACTTACAGTTGATTATAGGACTCCTTCATGTACAGCATCATCGTCCGATTTCCATTTTCTCTTGGTCTCAATCATTTTCTATCCTAAGCTCTTCCCTCTTGTGATGACAGCGTGGCGTCATACTTCCCACATGCTATCATCGAACTTTCAGTTTCTTATTCTTATTATTATGATTATTATTCTTCTTATGATTATGATTATGATATATTGTGTGATGGTAGCGGGGATGGTAGGAGTTGTAGGATTGATTTTCCTTTTAGATACGTTGACCGCCTTGGCGGAGGTGCGGAAACATTTTCTGGGAGTTCAGAGTTTTTGTTGAATGAGATAGAAGTTTATCTTTTAAAGTAAAATATTAGAAACTTGAAATCGAAAGATTTAAAACTGGGCATGCAATGGGACGAGATTCTCGAAGGAAAGGATGTGGATGAGATTTCGGGTACCATTAATATAAAACAATGTGGATTTTTTTTGGCAATCTATTGTTTCCTTGTGTAGAATGTGGGTTTATTAATATGATCCCTAAAATTACTGCAAATCATATTTGCAAGGGATACGCTGACTTTATGGAGCAAAACGGTCTTTATCAGTTTTGTCGAGGGCTGCAGGTAGTTTGAGCCGGAGTGATTGTTTAAATTTCGTGTACGTTTCGGCTCATTTATAGAGAATGGTGTTTACACGATAAAAATAGACCATCACATTTAGGAAATAACTTGGAGAAGCCAACGTTTTTGCACGAAACCATATCGGTTTGAGGCAAAAAGCTTTTTCAAGCAACAAGTGTACAGGCTAGACTCTCTCGTCCGAAATGGAACGTCACACGGACTGGACAAGCACTTGAATAGCGATTAATTGCAAGAATAGCGCTCAAGTTTAATTTTACTGTTGAAAATTCTAGTCACGCACATATCACGTATAGCTCAGAAGCTGACTAAGATCAAAGGTCCTTCTACGTCCCATTTCGAAAGAGAGAATGTAACATTTACAGTTGTAGGCTGAAGAAGTTTTTTCCATCAAACCGGCCTGGTTTGGCGTAAACACATTTGATCTTTCAAGATATTTCCTAGATATGATAGTCTATTTTCAGTCGTTTTTGTGCGGATTTCTGTAGCAAAAAGATGAAACTCTAAAGAATCTAATAGTCTGAACTTTTTCTTTTTCAGTGTACTGTTCTGAGAGCTTGGTCAGTCAGATCCTTTACTTCTGGTATTTAAAAAGTTAAGAAAATGTAGACATGTTTTTAAGCATTAGAAAATTTGGTGCTTGCTCCGCGCTAAACCAAATTGGATAAAAATTGGGTGCCAAATGCAAAATTTGCCGGTGAATCCGACAGCGGGTTCCTTATAATTACATCTTTACTTCTTTTTCGGCGTCGACATAATCAACGTGGTTTTTTGCCTAAATTTATTTTTCTCGTTGATTGAAAAGGTACCAATGAGAAAAGTAAAATTTAGGCAAAAACCACGTTGATTATGTCGACGCCGAAAAAGAAGTGAAGATGTAATTGTAAGGAACCCGCTGTCGGATTCACCGGCAAATTTTGCATCTGGCGCCCAATTTTTATCCAATTTGGTTCAGCGCGCAGCAAGCATCAAATTTTCTAATGGGGAGACATCTCATTTTCTTCAGAAATGTTTAATCGACACGATGAACGTATTTGTAAAGAATTTCTAGATTGAACTCGAGGACTTGGTTTTCTGAAATTCGGGGTTTCCAGAGACCCCGATTTTAGAGGTTTTGATGGAACCCCTGTATACACTACCTGAAATTGGAAATTCTTTTAACTGTTCAAACCTTTTTTCAAATTTATTCTAGCTGTTATGGTCGACGAAAAAAATGATAAATAAAAGTGGCGAACAATTCTTGGACTGACTGTGGGATTAAGTGGCGAAGTATTTAATACACAAAAACCGCTGCCAAGCTTCGCTAAATTTTCGATTAACACATGTTGTAGAGCTTTACAAAGCGCATCGAATGATGTACGAATGATTAGAGATCCTCTCCAGTTTCATAGAGAAAAGCGATTAAGAGTTCCCTTGGTATAACCACGAACTATGGCAAAGTCTGTTGTGGTCAGATGAAGTCTCTAGACATTGATTTTCGGCTTGAGCGATACACCATTAGAAAGAGCGCTGTGTAATCTATCTCCAATGTAAATAGCTTATTGGTTTAAGGTTTCTAGGTATACCTTTGACAGTCAACTAGTTGGAGACGGGAAATCCTTCAGGTTATTGGAGGTTTCAGGGCCGAAGTGTTGTCCAATCAATTTGATTCTTACACATTTGGATAAAGCACAGTGAATTACATATAGACAAAGTCATTCAGATCATGACAGGCCCTTCTCATGGCAGCTGAGAGTGAGTCAAAAACTCTAGAAAACCGGTTTTCGACCCATTTTTCGTTTCGGCTGCCGTTTCACAGAGAAGCATTTTGCTGAACTGTGAATGCGATTTCTGTGATCAGTATTCAATTTTGAGTCAGAAAGGTCCCTGAGGGGACCTTTGCCGTAAAATTTTTCGAAAAACATTTTTTTGCGAATTTGATTGATCTGAAAATACAGTTTTACTCAGAATTCGACGTTGATTCCGAATATGTATAACTCATTGTGTAATTTTTTAGGCACGAAACCTTACATTCTGCCACTTGTTCTTTATTTAATAAACTTTGTAAAAAGGCCAACACTAATAATTAACAATATATAAACAGCTACAATTTAGAGCCGTTTAGGATGCTTAAAAAAAGAAGCTCACTATCCTAAATAAACTTACAGATATTCAGTAGAAGAGTACACAAAAATTCTCCGAAAATGTTACATTTCACTCTCACTGAGCGTGGTAAGCCAGTTTTAAATCATAAAGGTTATCAATATACTAAAAAACGAGAGCATAAAACTTGGAATGAGTGGCGTTGTCGTGATAGACGTTGTACAAGTTCAGTACCATTATGTTCACAAGACAAATTAATTATTCGTGAAGAAACAGGTCATACATGCACACCAAATACAAACAAAATTATTATTGATGACGTTATTGGTCAAATGAAGAAGCGAGCACGAGAAGAAACAATTCCAATTCCCAAAATTTATTCTGAAGAAGCGGTTAAAGCTAGAGTTGAAAACCCTGGTCTAGCTACAGGTACAATATTTCCATCACTCGATAAAATTGATGCCAGCCTTTATCGACGTCAGGCATAAAATTATCCAAAATTACCAACAACTGTTGAAGAAATTAATTTAATTGGAACATGGAGGTTAGATAATAATGGTGGTGAATTCGTATTAGTTGATGAAAACTGTAAGTAATTTGAAATATTATTTCAATAAATCTGTTTTGCAAGTTTTTATTTACTTCTAGACGGTGATGACTGTTTAATGATTTTTGGTTCAGAATGGAGTATTCATTTTTTATCATCATGTTCGCTCGGATTTATACATATCAGACAATGTTAATGCTACTGAATTCAATGTTTATTTAGTTCAAACCTATGTAGATAGGGATATTAATTTATATGGGATTAATATATGGAATGTGCATGATGCAATAATTAATCAAGGACAAACAATCGTGTTGAGGGGTACAATAGTCGTTTGGGAAGTAATTTTCCGAAACACCTACATATTTATCATTTTATTGAATTGTTACGTGATGAACATTTATATCAACATCATAGAGCTGAAGAATCAGATATGCAAATAAGGAAACCCAAAAAATTATACTATAATATTGATAGTAAGTTAAAAGAATTACATGAAGAACACAAAAGGAACAATAACGAATGTTGAACTGGCTATTAAATGTGGTAAAGCTGTTAAAACAACCCGAATTAAAATATGATATCTTCACGAATAATTGGTTTGTCTTGTGGGCATAGTGATATTGTAGTTGTTTATATATTGTTAATTATTAGTGTTGGTCTTTTTACAAAGTTTATTAAATAAATTTAAAAGCCGAATAATTTAGCCTATGCGTGCATTTGCGGGACGAATCGAGAATGGACGAGTTGAGAATAAAAATTTACGAGGGATGATTTGAGAAATCAATTAGGGATCAATCGAGGCTAGAAGTTTAATTTCAATGGTTGAAGTTTTTAGAAATTTTATCGTTAATGTTATATTTTTGAACCAAAAAACGACAATCTTGTAATTAAGCATAAAGAATAATAGATTTCGAAAGTTTATTTTCGGGAACAAGAGTAAAAGTTCGATTTTTTGGAAAACTTTTTTTAAAAAAATCCCATAGAAGAGTGCAAAAACTTGAACAGCAGAGGTGGTGGCAGGGGTGGCGAGTGGTGAAAGTGAGCCACTCGACAACATTCTAGCAATGAAACGACCAAAAACTGAAGTTCTTAGTTGATACCAGAAAACTTAGTATAACATCAGACTTGCAGTTTATGTCGGGCTACAAAAATATAAAATTAGTATATTTGTTTGCATATATCTGTATATAGAATATTCTTTATGTTCAGTTGTATACTAATAAATTAAACTTCTTTATATTCTTTTTCTTGTCTGTTTACTCATTAATTGGTAATCATTGCTAATTAATTGCTATATATTCTTCTAATATATATTTTCTTTAATTTAAAGTTTCTTTAATTAATTTTGTGAACAAAAGTATAATTTTTTGATAATGATTTCGATAGAAAGAAACTTGACGATCAAAACAATCTTTTTTTAGCGATCAAAAAAATCCAATATCCCTTTAAATTTGATCATTTCTGCGCTTTTCGTATAGGCAAATATATTGAAACGACACCAAACATTAATTCGAGAAGTCAGTATATAGATGAAATATATAGATGAAGCTAAAAAACGAAAAACGAAAAATTAGAATTCTCAAAAAAAAATAAGATTCTACCTCCTTTTGAAACTATAATTCTCGTAGAGCAGAGTAAAGTTCTCGTTTGAGTGACTCTTATGAGTGCTTGAACTTGTGATGCGTGTGCTATGTATTTGCATTGTCATCGTTTATGAGGAAGTAGAATTCTCGTTTGAAAAGTTGAAATTCCTTCCTCGCATTCATGTAACAAAACAAGCAACTGCCAAAGGCGATTGCCTAGCGTTTGGTTAGGGATGAGGATCGCTGATACCGTTAGAAGAAGGAAGATCGATGAGGTCAAGAACCTCATTCTATAAATACGTTTTCAGTGCCTGTCGTTGTTCTTAATATGGTCCTTAATATAATTTTGCATGATTTTTAATTTATAGACTATGGCAGCATACTTTGTGTTTCGAAGGGGAAACGTATTAAGAAGACTGTTCGTAATAGAAACAGTCACCAAAACGTTTTCAGATTGTGTACCGTATGCGGGACTATTTGTTGCAAAATGTAGAACAAGATTGGTACTCATATTATGAGGTTGGTTACTACAACTGTGAGGTTTAATTAATACCGAGTATCCCAAAAGTCCAAATGAAAAACAAACTTTAATAACTCCATCATTTCTTAACTAAACTTCAAGGTTGTGTCTTTGCTTAATGGAGAAAAGTTTCAAGTTTTATTTGCTGTGTTTGGACATTTTTGTTAATACTTGAAAGAATTGTTCGGGTTTATTATAGTAGGACTCAAGTTTTTAGAATCTTTTCCTAATAGATTATCTACTGAAAAGACCCAAGTTTTAGAAATCATCGGTGCTATCTTGTGTTGATACAAAAACCAAATTTATTTATTATTAATATCACATTTAATAAGCTTGACACAATAACAAAAGCGGCTAATTATTTTGTTATGTGAAAGGGTTCCACGTTTTTCAGTAGATAATATATTAAAAAAAGATTCTAAAAACCTGAGTCCCACTATAATAAACCCGAACAGTTCTCCCAAGTATTAACAAAAATGTCCAAACACAGCGAAACTTTTGGTAGATACGTTCCATTTACCCCATGCAGACAGATACAGCAAATGTTCTAACTTCCCACTTGTGGGAAATAAGAACGTTTCGGACTTTCCTCCAGTAAAACTGCTACCAAACTTTTTGCTGGTAAGATTTCCAATTGATTTTTGCACCAATCGGTGCCTAACACCTTAGTCTACAACTTCTGCATTGAAAATTTTGTGAAAACTTCTAAGCTTTCAAAGTTATGAGAAAAATAGTTGCGGTTTCTCCGCAAAATCTTGGTCGAAATGAAAAAAGAAGATCATATTCGAGATTAGCAGATAAAACTGCATGTAGCGATGTGATTTAGAACGAAAAATAAAATCCACTAAAACTTCTAATTACTGGCGCTTTACACTAATCGTGTTGAAACAGAAAAAGTACTAAAGTAAACTTCTATTACATTTTAACAATGTCAGTTGAGATAGATTGTTTTTCGTAAAACCTGCTCTTTCGGGTCTAATCAAAAAGCCTGATTGAGAAAAAATACTCTCGATAGACGCCGATGTAGCTGAAACACACAGAAGCTTTCCAGCTAACTTACTGGGACTTGGATAGATTGGACTCGAAATATCAAAACTCACGTTCGAGTCTGAGTCCTTCAAAAACACTTCAGTCCAAGTCCACCGAATAATCTTCCAGTCCGGACTCGCCCAGCCCTAATATCTAGTACTAGGGGTATTCTTGAAGAACATATGATAAAAAAATTGACGTTTTCTTTGCATTTTCTGTTTTTGAACGGAACGAAAAATATAGTCTACATCGTTTGAATAAAATTTTAAAAATACAGGAAAGAGGTCGTTTTTATCGTACGCCCTTTAGAAATATCCCACACAGAAAATTTACTAAAAAGAAGCTACAAATGTAGACAACCTCGACACGTCAAAAAAGTAAATCTTTATTTCGCTCATGATCTAAACCAAAAGTTATCCATAAGCAAATCAGTTTCAAAGAACAAACAAGCGGACACTTTGAAATGTTCTCTCGTTATTAGATATTCTTGTAAGATGTCGTTTTAACTGTTTTTTCGAATTTAGTCTTTCGCCTGAGTTTAGAAGTCATTTTGCTGTGAAAAAATATTGATTTTTTGGAAATAGGCCGAAATAAGCAAGATTTTCTTTTTTCTACTATAAGAATTGCTAAACTACTTTACCAAAAAAATACTGCTGAGGAATAGTTGAAACTAATCATTCACCCATACTGTTTCATTTTCATCCCATAAAGTTGAAAAGAACTATCCAAGCAAAAGGATTTCTCCTAGAGATCACTCATACCCATTTTCTGATTCGTCATATTCGATTACCTACGCTGTTCCATCATAATCTCCTATAACCATAAACTTTGCTGGTTAGTGCATTTTTATGTTATATTGACGCCGACATTTGTTTCATATGACCCTAGACTTCCAGTCAAAGGAATATTTCACTTAGATCAACACGTGCAATATTCGAATATTTTAGTATATCTTTCAAATCTGAAATCAACGATTCAAGGTATAACAATGCCAGCTTTAAAACAAAGGTGTGTGTCTATATGTTTGAGTGTCGAATGTTATTATCTTTTGGTATTTGTTCACTTATCTAAGGGAATGTTAATTTTGCACTTATTCATGATTCAACAAAGTCTGACCGTCAGTTATCGCAAAATCAGCTTTTTATACGCTGAATCGGATCAGTTCAAATTTTTTCCTGAATAGCTTATTGAATGAATGTGCGGGTAGCAAAGTATCTCTTTATTCAAATCGCTTTTCGCATTTTGGCGCGAATAGTGGCGCCATTTTACGCGTCAAAATTTCAAGTTTACGATTCGCAACTTTGTTAAGTGACATATGATTGATAGAATAGCAGATAAATTAGTTGCCGCGATTTTCTATCATTTGTGATCGAATTGCCAGACTCAGGACATGAACAGTTAGAATTGTCCGGAAAGTAGAACATTCGTGAGCAAAGGCTCATAAAGGTCCTCCTGTCACATAGCGATTTTTACTCACCTTGAGACACTTTCTGAGGGTGTTACTCAGTCTAAGTTCCTCACGTCTAGGAATATGAACGATACGGTCGTCAAGGTTTGATACAGTGAATAACGAATAATCTTTCGTTTCGTTCGTTCAAAGCTTAGGTATTACGACCCATCTCTAGTAGCAACTAAGTAATGTTAGACCCCTTTCAAATTGTACGAAAAGAGGTTCATCCTCTTGTCGTCCAAGCCGTTTTTTTTTAGTTCTATGACGCTATAGCGTCTGTGTCATATTGTGTATGACTAATGAGAAAAGAATCATAAACGCGTGCATGACAAATGAACAAAATTTTACTAAAACATTGCTTAAACATCACTGAGACATTAATGAAATTTCATTCTCATTCATCCCATGAAATAGGTAATGCGTTCTGTTCTTACACGATAGGAAAGTAAAACTTTTTATTACTATATTTTTACTTTTACTTTATTTTTTCTGTCAAAAGTACAGAAAAGAAAAAAGCAAAGACGTATGATGCGAAAGAAATATAACATTAGTTTTTTGCTACGACTCTTCATCTCTTAATATCAGCTACTTATGTTATTATAGCCTTACTTTATTCTTACTTTCACTCTTTCTCTCTTATCACGTATATATCAATAAACGCATATTTGTTATAGAGAAATGACCCTTTTACATTTGATAAAGAAATTCGAAATCGATCAAATGACTTTTGGATTTCGTCTTTTTCTCAGTGTTTAGTATCTCTTGTTATGCCTGATACTTACTGAAGATAAAATAATAATAATTACAAGAAAAATATGGCATTTTTCTCTGATACACGCGTCAACATAGTTGTTTCATACATTTTTTTTAAAACAAATTGATTATCAAAGTAGCTAAACCTTTTTAGAGTAGACTTTTACACAAATTGGTTATGTGTTCGCTACATTAAAATAATTAATTATTCAAATTATATATTTTACTAATGGTTTTGTTTGATTTTGAGATTTTTACGTTCTAAGAAGCTTCAAACATTCTTTTCAAAATCTTCTTCATGGATAATGAATATGAGCTTCGTAAGCTTCTCCTCGACACACAATTTGCATTGTCAGACAATGATAAAGACTATTTAGTATTTGTAATTGGATTGGATATTGGAAAACATTTACAAAATAGTAAATTAGTTCACGTGTTTGAAGCATTAATTCAACGAAACAAAATTTCATCAAACAATTTAAATTATTTAATTGAACGATTAGAAACAATAAAACGACCGGATGTGGCACAATATTTAAAAGGTTTTTAGATGACAAAGAGTATTATCATTTGTATCTCAAAAAGTCTTTTTTTTTATGTAGAATACAAACCATCACTTTCGAGAATCGAAAACAATTTTTCAAGTTCAAAAGATATTCTTTCAATGTTAAATGACGAACAAAGCCAACAAATCGACTCCAATTTACAAAATTCTCTCGAAGATAATTCATTGGATCTACCATGTTTGTATCATATGCAGTTTATATTTTATGAGTTTCTCAAAATTCACTACAGTTGTGATATTTTTATGGTGTTGATACTGAAATACTGAAAAATAGTTATTATTCAGGGCATTAATTCACCTAGAAGATTTCGATTGATCAGACTTAAATTGTCATCACACATAGTCAAAACCAAAATTTGAGGTTTTTACTATTGTTCAGAACAAATGTGAAAAAAACATATTGGCTTATCAGAAAACGTTTTCGAGAAAGAAGTGATATATTTGTAACACTGAAAACATAGCCCTCAATCTTGTCTGTTTGTGGTAAAACATCAATTCTGATCTATTAAAATCTTTTAAGTCGAATACTACTGAAAAATGAGCCAAAGGCGAAAGAAAACCACTCTACAGTATGTGTAACAAGCAAGACACGTCATTTTTGTCTAGGAAACTCACTATAACTTTACCGTTAACGCTCCAATTTAGATGAACAGATAAGAGTTGAAAAATATGGAAAAAATTATTTATTTTCTTTGGAACTAGTTCATTCTAGCGTCGTTGTTGAATGATACGTTTATGCATCGTTTCGGATGAAAAATAATAAAGCTTTCTAAACTATAGTTTTAAATATATTATTTTAGCGCTTGAAATATCACCATCACCTTTATCATCAAATTTAATCAATACTCATGACCTTGTTGACATTGATGAAGTGCAAAATACAAATAATACATATGAAGATGAATCGTCTGAATTATCTAGTACAAAGTTGTTACAAGGAGTACCGAATCAATATCTATCGTTAATAAATCGTACTGATAGTCAACGAAATATAGTTATTGACGTGGAATCTTATCATAGTAGTGGATCAGTTTCTTGTTGGTTGACAGAATATTATTATTTGAAAAAAGCTGAAGAACAATCGATTAGCAATTCATTGCCCTGTTTTTTATCATTTTGTCTGGTACTACCGAATTTAAGTGGTCAACTTTATTCTTTATGTCATTCTCGTCATCTAAAATTAATAAAAGATGATGACAACCTAAAGCAAGAGCTAGTATATTATATCGAAAAGAAGCATAAGAAGTCTGCAAAGACAATCGGTTTGTACAAAGCAAATAAACTTATAAATTATTTACAAACTCACAGAATACTATTGGATCAGATTGATCTGATCATATTCAATGTTTGTACATGTCGATGTATAAACAATAAAAGTAATGAGGATGAAATGCAATCTTATATCACATTAATGAAATATCTTAATGATTTACACTTATCAGTTGATCAAAAACCAAGGGTCATTGTTATCAGAACAAAACCGTATCAGGAAATATCACTTTGGGATGAATTAATTTGTACTTACAATCAACACTAATAAATATCTATATCCAGTTTTATCGGTACTATCCAAGGTGTTAAGTACATCAAATCTGATTCATTTATAGTCCACCCATTGATAACTCTTCTTTTCGTAGCAATAAATAAAATCCAAAACTGTTCTACTGTGTTTGAACTTCAAATACAAATGTTTTTAATGTGCGAATGCAAATTAAACAATTAAAACTCAACCAACTTTGTGATGCTTTATGAATAAAATAAACAAATAAATAAAACTTAAGCTAAATAAACATATTGTTCATATACTGTTTAATTATGATCAATAATCTGATAAACACCAGATGCAATTATACTAGGCAAGATATCACAGGTCTGTTTACACACAGTTGCAAAATCCAAATGTACGGTGTTGGAGGGCGAATACCATCAGTAGTCCGAAGTTATGCGCAGTACCAACAGCACAAGATGGTAATGTTATGTGCTTTTTTAGTGTTTTTCATTTCAATAATATTCAAGTTTCATATAGATCTAATGATTTTTTGTAGTTGTCTATCAGTACTAATATTCTTTAGTACCGACGCACATCGAATACATCCCTTTAAACTTATACTTTGTCGTAATTTCGATGCCGATATGAAGTGCTCTACGGCTAGATTAAACTGATTAGTGTTATAATAAATTGTCCTGTAACATCTTCCAAATCTGCAATTAAAGAAATCTTTTGCAGTGAAAATCTTTTAGATATTTTCAAGAACCATTCAGAATATTCAATGGACTTATCATATTCTCGTTTCTGAAAGTATTACCGTTCACTAGGCTGGGATAAATCAGCAATCTCTGATTCAGTTTCTTCTTTGACGATCGGTAATTTCTTCATGAAATAGTTTGTGACGGAATCAAGTCCATTAGTTTTGGAGTACAACCAATCTATTTTTGAATTTATTTCAAAAGTCCTCTGATAACCAAATGGTGAACACTTTTCGCAGACTGTCAAAGTTTTTTCATAATAGACTGTAGAAAGATCATACTTTCTTATCTCACTATAACACAATGCCATATTTCCATACAACTTTGCAACATGGATTTCGTTATTTGGCATAATATTTTCTTTGGTCTTTATCGCTTTTGTGAGATATTGTATGCGTAAATTATACTCATTTTGTATACTGTTGTACATTACAATCCTTATGTATAGCTCTGACACCTTTTTAATGCGTTAACTGATGAACACTTTTGATAACTGATGATAGTGTTTCAGACTAGCATGTATATGATACAATAATATTTCAAGATGTATGCCCAGAAGAATTTCTCTCGTATTGACCATGCCATTTTATGATGTCGTAATGCTAAACCAAAATCTTTTGTTTTTCGATAACAGCATCCATCGTTATAATGAAGGATAGTTAAACTGACATGCTCAGTTGGATGCATTGTTTCGTCCATATCTATTGTTTGTTTATAATGCAACATGGCTTCTTCAAAGCTATTTTGTTCGCAGGAAACGTTTGCAATGTCTGCGGGGTTCATTGCTATCTTGTCTAAATTTTATATAGGTCTCAATTATAATGCCTTGAGATGGCATTACGTAGCACTTTTGAATTCACCAGCTTTTCAGGTATGATGGTAGAAACATGATGAAGAAAAACAATGACTCACCGGGGTTTTGCAAGTGAACAACAGTAGTGCTAGAATGTTCGTAACACATCATCTGTCAAGAAGCGTTCTCTAGGTTTACTTCTATTAAATGAAGCGATTGAATCATGTATAAATAATATACGATAGAGGACGATTAGGTGATTTTCAAAGGTATATGAGCAGAGTTTGACAAAAATAACCTCTGAGCATTACACCTTGAGCAATGAAGAAACAAGTGAGACATAGTGTCATCTGGATGTCCACAGCACAACTCAAATCTAACACCGTATTTCTTCTTTTAAAACTCGTGTGTAATCGATTAAATCCTATTCTATCTTTCGAAAAACCGAAGGGTTTTATATGAAATAATTCAAATATCCGGAAAGGCATTTTCTAAAACCGACAATCGAATATCCTGATATGTTTTAGGTTTTGGAAAAAGTTTGAGAAAAAAGAGTTTTCGGTAATACCTTGTTCGGTATTCGAGGATACCGTTTTGGGTATGCGAAAGTTTTTTGTTTTTTTCAGGGTTTTCGAAAGTTCGTACGCTGCTACGTATATTCTCAAGTATGGAAAGGAGTTTTTGATATGATTCCGAATACGGAAAACAGTTTCGAAAGAGCTTTCGAAGCGTTTAGGGTTTTCTAATATACGCCTTTTTTTAGAGTGTACTATATATGGTCTAATAATATCTGCTCGAAAACTATAACTCTTTCATTCAGATTATTGTAATTCTTTTTAAAGAATCACCGTGTACTGATCAAGAATCTCCCTAGTACATCATAACATGGAAGAATTTATTTTTGGTTAGAAAGTGTTTTTTCGCTGACCAGAGTCTCTGAGGAAGCATACAAATCGGTATTGTGGCAACAGAAAAGTGCATAGTTCGCTTCAAAGATCAGAAATATTGGAAAAATGTGTTTTTGAAAAACCTGGTTTTTTCGTGTAATTTGTATTTTTTAAACTGCTGTATACTCATTTCAGAAATTTTATTTGTGCATTTTATAGAGGGAACAATTCTGCATAAAACAGATATAACAAGAATTTTTAAAATCTAGCTGTTTTTGGAGGATCACAGGTTAGTCGCGTCATATTCGTAAAACGGGCACTTATTACAAAAAAACTTCTTCTTTATTGTGTGCTCAACTTTGTTTGATAAAATACTATTATATGCGTTATCTGCGAACAAAAGGTCATCGAATGTGATATCAGTCAACGTTTACATAATGATACTAGTCATTAAGCATTCAATCCTTGCTACTATCTGTAAAAAAAAATAATCGGTTATTTTTGAATAATTGTTGATTGAAAAATGACAAAGACTTACGATTTTCAACATTCGATAGCTAAGATCTGACCGCATCTTCTCTGTACCAAAAACTTTTTGAAAGTCTGGTCTCTAGGTTGTGCACCTGACAGACCTTTAAAAGATGCGCTTCCAAAAAAACGTTTTTCCGTACTTAACTTTCCAGTTAAGTGAAAATACGATATCTGTTTAGTACTTTGACAATTGTTCTATATGGGTATATTTTTGAGAAACTTCTCAATCGCTCATTTTGAAGCGTGGAAAACTTCCTATCATTCTATGTGTGGACTTTGGTCAATGTCTTTGAAATCTTACGGAACATTTGAGGAACAAAGTGAATGGCGTTCGGATCAGGAGCAATTTTTGATAGTCAGAAGTGTTGGGAAGTGAAAAAGGAAGCATTCTGGTAATTTTCACACAAAATCATATTGGGCCATTTTCTCGCAGAAACCGTTTCCCGTTGTTTCTTATCACCCTAAGTATAGTTAGTCATCTTTGGCCATAGTGTCTAAGATGTACTTCGCTCCTAGTATCGAATCAACTTAACAAAGACATTCTATATTGGTCAATTCTATTATTATTGGTCTATTCTATATTGGTTTACGCTTAGTTTGAATTTATGTGGATTACTAGTCCGAAAATGTTAAGTTTTCAGCAACTGTGACTTACTTGCGAACTGACAAAATTTCCTACAGGATTTGTAGGGTACGTGACATTTTACTAGCAGTATGTGCTCTAAAAACCTAATTCAGCAGAAAGCGCACAGGAAGTTTTGACTTTTACAAAATCGAGGTATTGATACAAAATCATGTTTCTTCGACCCTGGTTGTTCAGTTTAGTTTTAGTTTTATTTATTTAGCTTAAATCAAAGCAGGGAAACAGGAAAAGCCCTCGGCTTGTAAATATTACTCCCAAAAATCTTTATAAATATGAACGCACAAAAAAACAAAACAAAAATAAGATACAATAAGTGGCAAATAAAGTAGAAGAACCGTTTAAAACATCCAACAGAACAATAAAACAATCACATTTGGTCACGGAGATGAGCGCGTAGACGAGCTTTAAAGACTGGTAAAGAAACAACAATGGCATTCGAAGAGTTAGCAGGATCAGGATTGCTAATGACGTGCGGCGGAAGCATGTTCCACTGGTCCGCTGTCAGATAGAAGAATAATCCCTGTACACTTTTCTTTGATGTAAAAGGAGCGTGTAAAAGGATTTTGATTTAGTCGAAGACTGGCTCTTGTGTGACGCATGGAAATGATAAAGCAGAAAAAAATGATATAATGGAAATCATATATTCTTAATTTCGTTCGACTTCAGGAATAAAGTTTAAATCAAATCTTAAATAAAACATCAAACTAAACAACCAGCAACCTTCAGAGATGTCCAAGTAATTTCATACTACTCCTCATTGCACTGTCTATTTTTATTCAGTAAAAATCGCATTTTAATGTCTGTTGATATAGTTTTTTTTCCCATTTTGTCAGTCTTAATTCATCTTTATGCAAGATTTTGACTAACAAAGACGTTCCTAATAAGAGTATTTGTGAAAGTGAAAATATGAACACATTAGTAAAAACAACGTTTGAATTGATCACTTAGTGCTTTTGTGTGAAAAAAGATGGTTGTATTAAACTTTATTTTGTGACGTAATGATGCGGAGAGCCCAATGAAAGGGAGAGGAGATAAAGTCATTTTTTAGGAGGGCAAACTTTTTTCCGACTTTTTGACTCTTCTCAGTATTTTGCATTTTTCTCCCTGAAGATGGACTCGAAATCAAAAAATAAGGTAATATTCGTGATTAACATGAAAAACTGAATCAGAATATGTGCTTTTTACTGAAAAAGCGAATCCACTCAGCTTTTGAATTAGCGGCACCATATAACTTGGTTAAAAATATTTTTCTAATTTTGTTGTCGTGCCGTCCTCTACATCACAATTTCCTCCTGTTCGACTTCCAGACGGTATTTGAACGTTACTATAACGGCCATTCGGAAGTAATACCTAAAGAAAAAAAGAGTTATTTCCTTAGAGCTGTGTAGGAGGAGATTTGAAGCTCTTTGTAAGTTGGTATCATCATACTCTAAATATAGATCTTCGTGAATTGAAGTCAAATGTTAGAGCGCAGATGAGACTGTTTTCAATATGTCATACACTTTTTATCTGACGTCCTCCTCTACTCTATGACTTGTGAAAATGCCCAAAACAAGCGATCTTTTGGCTACGATTATTATGATCTACCCTACGTTGTAACCTGAGTTGTACAGTAAGGTACAGTTACCGTACATCGCTCTGGCAGATATTCATGAATAAATGTCCACCTTTCTTCAGGTAGAACGGCAATAGTTAAAAACTAGAAATGAAAACTGCTCCACTGAGTTTTTAATCAATTCTGAAAATATGAAGCCTTGGTGAGCTTTATGAAATACTAAGATGAACTACGGAAAGCCCAAAATGAGGGGATGGTACCTTTAATAATAAAAAAATTGCCTGCGAGTCGAAAAATCTAGTGAGTGCAAGAAGTGTTGCCATTCTTCTTCCAAGTACCGAAGAAATTCAACAGATTTACAATATCATTAATAATGTTATTTACAAAAAAGCATCAATGCGTCTTAACTGACAAGTGATAGAATGAAAAGTAATGCCAGAATGATAATTGAAAACTGTTTAATTATTGATTTAACTACGTTAGTATCTAAGGATTATGAATTCATAAATAAACATATCGATCTTACGAAGTTTTTTCTAATATTCAAATTCTACCATGATGGGTAGACGAAATCAATGTAACAAATTGTCAAATATGCAATAATAAACTATTTACATTGTTTACCCGTAAATATTATTGAAATGTGTAGTAATATCTAATATAACGAGTGTCAGTTTTGCAAAAAATTCCACATCTCGGATATTGTACAGCACCTGTTCGAATTTTATACAATGATCAACTGTGAAACAAACAATGATTTCAACAATTTTCATTAAAACTTCTAAAAAACGATGCGAGCTAACGATCTTCATCTTATTTGTATTTTTAAATTGTTCAGATATTGATGTCGTTAGGCAGAGACCTAGAAACGACACTATGCGAAACAGTAATAGAATACGACATGTTCTACATATCATGAACAACGTCATATCGAAAGCAGGCATGTACCAGTCACAGTTAAAAACCGGTTACCCGATAACAGTTAACTATTATCCGTTTTAAAATAAAAAGCGAACGAGTTCGCACGCTTATAAGATTTTAAAGAAAAGAGCTAGCGACCTGTGGTTTTCACCATTCAAAAGAGCAACTCAGGGGCCACAAGTCTACAAGAAAAGAAAAGTTTTCGAAAGTTTTCCCAGGCTAGTTTTAGCGGACGAAAGTTGGGAAAAATAGCTTGTTTTCCGAAAACATTCTTTTTTCTATTTTTCTCGCTAGTCTTGTAGAGTAAGATGCCCTCTTTCCAATGGTTTCTAAGCAATCCCAAAAATTTTGCTTCCTCACCGAGTTATAAGCGTTTCAAAATCGGCTGATTTTTCGGGGACCTTGACTTTTTTGCAGTAAAAAATGTCGACACATAGGCAATCGAGTACGCTGATCATCATGGTGATGTTATTTTTCGGTTTGCAGACGAAAAAAATTGAATTAATTGAGATTTTCAGAAAACCGCATATTTTCTCTTTAGGGGGATTAGGGATCAGCCGATTTTGAAAGGCTTATAACTCGCCGAGGAAGCAAATCAAACAGAAACGCAACACTAATTAGTATTTTCGAATCTTCATTTTATGCTCTATCTATTGCTGGGTCACGCAAACCTCTATCAAGCTTTCAGACAAAATGACACAGAAATTACTGTGAGCAGTTCCACGTTTTTGCTGCATTTTGATGCAATCTCACGGACAAACCTAGGATTGCAAAGAGCTCCGCCACAAATATCTGTGATCTACATGGCTAGTACTTGAATTCCTGAAAACCTCATTGGAGGAAAATGCGATTTGAACAAGAAAATCAAGGTTAAAGTTGAACTGAAGACACATGTATGCTTTTTAGTAAGCTGTAGCTAATTCAAAAATCAAGTGGAATTTTTCTTGAGGTTATTACATGAGGTTATTACATTGAGGTTTTTTCGTGTAATTTGTATTTTTTAAACTGCTGTATACTCATTTCAGAAATTTTATTTGTGCATTTTATAGAGGGAACAATTCTGCATAAAACAGATATAACAAGAATTTTTAAAATCTAGCTGNCTGCATTTTGATGCAATCTCACGGACAAACCTAGGATTGCAAAGAGCTCCGCCACAAATATCTGTGATCTACATGGCTAGTACTTGAATTCCTGAAAACCTCATTGGAGGAAAATGCGATTTGAACAAGAAAATCAAGGTTAAAGTTGAACTGAAGACACATGTATGCTTTTTAGTAAGCTGTAGCTAATTCAAAAATCAAGTGGAATTTTTCTTGAGGTTATTACACGGCCGGACCAGGTAACGGTTTTCTTTTATGTCACAGTCGACATACAAAATCTGACGAAAATAAAACCGCCAATTTTTAGAGCATGCTCGACTACCTATTGAACGCTGGTTAGAATTTTTGTGTTGCGTTTCTTTAATGAGATACTATAGCAGAAAGTGATGGGTGTCTCTGAGCAAAATCTGTCACTATAGACACACCATGTGTTCAAATACTTACGTATGATTCTGTTGTTATTATATTTGTTTTCTTTTTATGTATATCAAAAGTAACAATGTTAACGTATATTTTGAACTATATTTGGCATTATTTTTCTCTTGCTATCTTTATGTAGAGAAGAAATCAAATATAGTCACTACATGTGTCATTCCGTGACGAAAGAACGGTTGAGGTTTAATTTTTCCCTGGCTTCTAGAGCCGGATAAAAGAAAATATCTGATCTAATGCTAACTTTTGATGGTCTATCTAATATAATAATTAGTTTATGAGCGGAGCGTTTTCTTTATTGAAAACAGACCGTCACGGAATGACAAAGTCATAACCGAACTCTTTTGCAAAAGAAATGCTTTTGCCATTTTTTGCCCAAAAGAATTTATGATTGATTTAGTTTGTAGTAGAAATTATGTGCTAATGTATAGACTTCTTTCGGTTGCTTTTATAACTGAAAATCTGATGGCTGTAGTTGTTGAAATTCTTATTTATTTCATTCAACGTTTTCAATTTTTTTTGACTTATCTAGTGTGAAAAAAAACATTATTTTTGTTGTTAGAATAAAAACATGTATATAGAATAATCAGTACTGAATGAAATAAGTTGAGAACACATTGATGTCAAGTTTTCAAGTTAACTGTGTTTAAAACACGAAACAAAAACTCGGTCATTCAAGCATGGAAAAATAATGTAATTCCGTGACGATAGTATTTCGTCTATATTTCGAAAACGAAACATAGATTTGAAATTCTATTTTTTTCCACAGACAACCCAAAGTCTAGGCTATAATTTTTCTATAGATCACATGTCTTCAAACTGTAAGAATGAGCTGAGTTTTGAACATCTTTACACAGCAACGAAAGCAGCATTCCATTTTCTGTCATTTCATGACGGCCGGTATTTTTCTACAAAAAATTATCCATACCACAAAGTAAAATAAAACTTCAGGATATTGTAGAGCTTGATGACCTAGATACATGCAGAAAGTTTGAACTTCCCAGCTGTCACCGTTACAAAGAAAACTAGATTGAAAGAAGACAAAGTGTCATTCCGTGACGTTTGGTCAAGCCGTATACAGCTTTTAGAGCTGATCATGAATATGTAGCTTTTAATTTTTCGAAACATTTCTTTCATGTTGAAACATCGAGAAAACTCGAAAAAGAATGGTGTTCAAAAAGTTAGATTTTTCCACTTGGATTTTTGACCGGAATGTTCAAATTATTTTTTTCTCGTTTTTTAGTGTTGATATTGGTGATATTCGTGATCAGCATGAAAACTGAATCAGAATATGTGCCTTTTACTGAAAAAGCGAATCCACTCAACTTTTGAATTAGCGGCACCTTACACTAAGTCAGTAATCTTAATATTTTTAACTACTCTGTATAAGAAACAAACTACAACAGAAATAAACGTGTGTAACTATTGTAGTTAGGGCTAACTAGAAATTTATTCTTCACTCGATCGGATGCATAATATTACAGAGACAAAGCAATTCCAATCTGTTCAGCCAGTCCAATGACATATTCTTCTTGTAATCGTCTGCCAATAACTTGTACAGATACCGGAGCTCCATGGTAAATATCGGCATCATAATCATTATGTATTTCCGTGTCCAGTGGACTAATGCCCTTGTACGTCGCGTCCTTGACATCTGTTTCCCTGTCTGCAAATGTCACAGGAAGGACAACAGCTGGCCAATCGAGTAGATTAATGACAGTTGTATATCCATAATATTTGAAATCATTGTGTTTGACAGCAGCATGAGGAGCCAGAGGATGAATCCAACCGTCAACGTGACTTATCTCTCGCCAGATAGCCAAATATTCTTGTTGATAGTTATACTTTTTGTTTTGAATATCCCAGACAGCATTTAGTTCGAGCCGTGTTGCTTCAGTACCAAGTAATGTGGCGATGTTGGGTATGGGCGGTTCTCCACTCAATGCCAGTGCGTTTCTCACATCTTCTCCTCCATCGGCGCCATAGATTGATCCGATGAGATCGAATGCATATCCATGTTTATACGGCTGCCACTCGACGACTGTATGACCAGCTTTGCGAAGGGCATCAACGACCAGTCGGATGGCTCGAAGAACGGGTGGGTGAGGCATGATGACGCCATCAAAACCAAGGATTCTACGCGGTAAAAGAGAATTGCTGTTACTATACAAGTTTTTTGAAAGTGTCATCCAACAATAAACTTCGACATCACTTAAGGGTATCCCATCATCTTTTTCCCTCTTGAAAACCAGGTAAGCCAATATCTGATCAGCGTGAGATTTGTACCAGAGACAGAATGTTGAAGAAAAAAATCGATATATTTTTGCCCAAAATTTTCTGACATATCCTTCTATGGATTTTCTGGAAAGCTGTAGTTTTCAGGTTACAGTACGACCCCTCGAAAAAATGATCCGATCGAGGCAAAAACTGTACCCCAGATACCTTAAACCCTATCTCAGGTTCAGTTTTTTTTCATTTTGAAAAATATACTTTCCTTCTAAAGATATTCAAAAAATGAAATCCGGTATAAAAAATCGTTTTTTTACGCTGAAAGTTGAACTCGAAAACGCTTAAAAAAGAAACGAACCTGAGATAGGGTCTGCAGTATCTGTAGTAAACACCTCAGCACGATCGGACCATTTTTTGGAGGGGCCGTAATGTGATCGGATCGGAGGAGCTATCGAAAACACACACAGTGAGAAAAACAGGACGTGAGTGTATACAGGACTCTGTGTTTTAGGACATTTGCGGTGATCTTTATTTCTCCACGAAAACTCACCGTTAAATTCTGAAAGACGTCTCATTTTAAAGAGCACACCAAAAAGTTACATACCTCATAATTTTTTCAAGACAGACCGTGGAGAGGTGGGAGTAGTCTCTGATTATAGCCCAGACTTTCCTCTACATTAGACTATGTACAGCTCAAAAAAGAGGAGGTTATCCTTAAGAAGCATCTAACTCACCCATGTACAGTTGTCACTCCAAACACCTTTTTGCCTGTTTTGCCTTGCTCATATGTCGATTCACGCCAAGGTATTTCGATTACTTTTGGATCATACTTCCATGGCTCTTGTTCCAGTATTGATCTCAGGAAATAGGCCAAATCTCGTGATGTACGAGCCAGTGGACCACACACAGAGGGTACTGTCTCTTGTCCTTCCATGCTATTCGCTAACTTTGCATAAGGCATTCGTCCATGACTCGGCTTCAGTCCCCAAAGATTATTGAAACCAGCTGGTAGACGAATAGAACCTCCAATGTCAGTGCCCACACCCATTGGACTTCCATGAAGTGCAATGAGTACGCCTTCTCCACCACTCGAACCACCGCATGACAGTAATCGATTATATGGATTCAATGTGCGTCCAAAGATGTTGTTCACTGTTTCACCACACATTAGAGTTTGTGGAACACTGGTTTTGACATAGAGAACGGCACCTGTGGCAGTTAAATATGAAAATTAACTCTTTTTACACTTTTTAACGAGTTTTAACACTCGAGTATGCTAAAAGTAAGAAAACACACCTGCTCTTCGTAAACATTCTGTTATGACACTGTCTTCTTTATCCACTTTGCCCAACCAGCTGACATAGCCTATACTAGATTCCATTCCCTTGACACGGAATTGATCTTTGAGTGAGACAGGTACTCCATGTAATGGGCCAACCGTCCGTCCGTTCTTTTTCACATATTCATCAAGTTCTTTTGCTCGTTCGAGAGCGGCATCGAAGAAAATTTCAACGAGACAATTGACAAGTTGATGTGCAATCGTTGCTCGATGACAATACGCTTGACACACTTGAACAGCAGTATATTCGCCTGAGGCAATCTTTGTAGCCAACTCTTCCACCATCAGTTGAGTAATAGCCAATTCTTCATCGCTCAATAAACCACTTGTTTCGGGAAATGAAATGACCGAACGCTGAGAATCGGACGGCAATTGGCTCGCGGAAATTCGCCATTTCTCAGGAATGAGAGAGGCCAATGCCTTGCGTTTCTTTTCTGCAGTTTCTTCCCAGGTCATTGATGAATGAAATGGAAGAAGCTTTTGCCTAAAGGAATTTTACTAGAGTCAACTGGAAGAAAGTGACTGCTATCCCTTAGCAGAAAGATACTACAGTTTCATTCACAAGCATCAACTTTTAAAGATAAAACATGAGTATTTAGGTTCTTTTATCCTCCTCACCGTAACTGAATCGAATTCGACTTCTCTTTAGGCAGTAATGGCACACAAACACGAAATGTACACAGCTATGTGCATATGTAATGATAAGAAAAGAAGGACGAACGCCATAGGTACCCCATTGAAGAGCCTCAACAACGAGTACGAAAGAAAAAGAGTGAAAGGAAATATAAATTTCTGATTAAAATGAGACGCCTTTCAGCTCTACGTGACCTTTCTTTACAAAGTTATAAAATTTACAAGAAAAGCCCTAAATGTTCATTGTCAGCTCAAAGCTACATAACTAAGAAGGAAAAATTAGTTTAAGGCTTTTGTAAATTCTATAACGTTGCAAAGAACGGTCATGAACAGAGGTATTTAAAAGGTGGTAACAAGTTTTTAGGTTTTCAATGGTGAATTTTCACTAAAACTGTCTAAATCATAAAAAATTGATCATGGTCTTGAGCTATTAATTAATTATTATTAATGGCATTTTCATTAATTAACTCATATCTCCGTCAAAAAGGCGCATGGGCCCAAACCAACTTGGGGTTTTTCACTGCTGACTATTCCCTACATGATGAAAATA
>CAJNOQ010002685.1:0-23106 GCA_905250885.1 Didymodactylos carnosus | reverse complement strand
AAAGATTTTGCACTATTTTTCATTATGGAACGATTTTTCGAAATATAAGCTCTTTGATGTTGTCGGAATTTTTCTCCCTTAAAACTTTGATTGGACAGGCTGGGCTGAAACATTAACATTCTTGATCAGCATGAAATTCTCTATCAAATAATGTATAAGTTAACGGAAAATAAAATAATGTTATCTCTTTTAATTAGCGGCGCCGTAAAAAGACTGTTAATATTTTATTATTGTACATTAGTTTTTCTGTAAAATATTTTATCGTAATAATAATTTGTTGTTGGTGTATAAAACCGAACTGGAGATTATCTTTATTATAGCAAGTTAGAAAGGACTAACGTGTTACTACATCCCCATTAGCTTTTTATTTGTGGATTTCACAAATTGTTTTATTTTTGATGAGATTATAATACAGATTTTACAACTCTCTAATCTTTAGTTGTAGTCTCAAAAAACTAGTGAGATAAATGAATGAAATTCTATAGGAAGATCCAGTACTATTCGCTTCACAAGTTTTAATAACAATCAGTAAATTTCGACAACTTTCCAATCTTCGTGGATCGTAGTTAGTAATTCATCTAGTTAGTGTATCTTATTTCATGATATATGCTACTGAGAATGAAAAGAGATACGTCGCATATACTAATAAAGCATCCTTACATATTTTCTTTGTGTTTAGTGATGCGTAACAAAAAAACTACTTTAAATCATATAGTAACTGATAACTTTATACGTATATTTATCCTACTGCCATCATTATGTCTAATACTCACAAGGATTTTCTCGATCATATGAATATTTGCTTAGTAAATGATAAACCAATTAAATTATTACTTGGCATCGAGTCTCTGTGTAATATTGGATTTATCTGGTATGTATTCAATTATTCTGAAGGATTTCTACGAGCTTTGTTACCACCAATTGTTGAAAATTTTGAAATAACACCATTAGCAGAACACTTTTTACTCTGGTGGATGTCGAGTATATTTACTCTAACATGTTTAATGCTGGCTGCGATACCTAGTAAATATTCGACAAACACGTTGACTGTAGGTTTAATTCATGTTAGACGATTTATTTATTGGAGTTTATTCGGTAGTGAGATATTGTGTTCGGGATTATTAATCTATCTTATGCAATATTTTGCTGAGGAACATTGGACACTCTTCGGTTACGCATTACTTCTAATATTTACTATATTACCACTTTGGAGATTATTCGTGTTATTCATAAAAAACAGTTGGTTTGGTCATATTGAAAATATGGACGAGACGAAAACCGACAAACTCAAAAATAACTAGAACATATTTAGCCGTATTACATAGTCAAGTTTTTCCTGCATAGTACGACAATAGCAGTTTTTCATTATTATTTGTTTTGTTTAAATGCAAAGTTCTCTTCGTTACACCTCACGAACCTGAGCACCCGTCTCCCTGTTTTCTCAACAGAATTGTTGATTTTGGATTGAACATAGCTTAATGCAGAGCCAAGTATCGGCTACACAGTAAGACCATATCTATCATTGCATGACTTTTTTGTGGAAAAATTATGAATTTTTCAAGTTTTTGTTCAAACAGCTGAAAAAACTCAATTCTTTTTAGTTTTGTTTATTTTTTCTTCTCTTTCCAGTGTCTTCAAAAGTTTTTCTTCTATATAGTCTAGTAGAGTGAAATACTCTCTATTTTGGGACTACTTTTTTCGAAATTTCTCATTGGTTTTTCGTGAAGATATTAGCATTGACGCAAATGCCTTAGAAGAAGTAGCCTGTTCTATGTTCAAAACACTAGTGGTCCTGATAGGATCTGAAGCAGAGTTGAAACCGAACCAGTAAACCGACATCCTAACTAGTCATTCAGTCAGTTTTTAACTGCTTTTTACTGGATGAGAAAAAGTTTAAACCGGTCCGTTTTTCACCGGTTTAACTTTTTCAGACTTTAAATAGTATATTGTTCGAAATAAAATAGTTTCTACTTATCAGAGTTATTTTCTTTTGTTCTGTTTTGATTTCATTCCTTTAAGTAGGTGTTTTTCTACTCTTGTTGGAATGAAAACAGATAATGGTATATTCTTTTGGTATTGTGTATCTAGACTATCAATTCTACCGGGAATTCTCTGTTACAAAAAGGAACATAACGGATATTGCAAAAGTTCCTAGGAAAATGTCTCTTCGTTTTTCTTCTACTAAAACATGTTTTGGAAAAATGAAAAATAGCTATTCAGAATCTACATTTGAAGAGCTTTCTAACTATATGTTCAAAATATTTCTATCATCTGTGACCTTCGAGCAGTAAATGCATCTTTGAAGAGCACTAACATGTAGTCTGTAAAGAAAAGAAGCTTGTACATCTGTTTGATTTCAACAGTAACAGCATTAAAATGAGAGATCAAACTATAGTTTCCACAAGAAGCTACAGAGTAGACTTTTCTCTACAAAATAGGCTCTCCGGAATTATTTTGCGTATTGAAAACTGAGCATCCCGTCAAGTTATGCAAATTTATCGTTTTTTGGAAAATCGTGTTTTTTCTGACATAGAAACTAGTATTCGCAAAATAACGATAACTTCTAAACCTTTTGTCCTATATCCTATTTTTTGGGCACGTCCTTTTGCAGAGAAAAGTCTGCTCTAATAGTTTACATTGTTGAAATAATTCTACTCAACGGCATTGAATTTTAGACTTGGAAAAATTCCATTTATTCCTCTTTCTAGACCAAACGTTGGTGTGTTTGAAAGATTCACTTTGTGCTCGTAGGTCAGAAACGAAAAAAGTTTTCGAACAGTAGCTGAGAAAATTCTTCAAATGTAGATTTCGAAGAACTTGTTATTTTTTTCTAAACTATTTTTAGCACAAAAAAAATGAAATGACATTTGTACAAGAACTTTTACAACACCCGTTGTGGTTAGGTCAGAAAAAAATAGATTTGAAATCTATAATCTATATTCTAAAATCCGTTCTTTCCGCGTTTTTTTATGGAGTCTAAAGGTTTTCTTTAATTTATTCTTTGTAACATAGGCGTAACAAAAATTATAGAATATAGATTGTAGATTGTAGATTTCAAATCTATTTGTTTACATCAAGTCACTGTTTGTCATATCAATCATTCCTTTCCTTTTCACTACTTTATTTATGTTTAAAATGTTTAATGCAGACAGTTTGTCTGGATCACAAATTCAAAGTAAACCAAAATCGAATGTATTTTTTCTGATAAGGTAAAACGAAAAAATAATGGATTAAATTCTATTCATGGTCATTTAAAAGATTGTAAACGGAAGTTTAAACATGCTACTACCAATGCTGAAGCACATGTAGAGCCGAACCCGATTCAGTCAAAGCTGGCGTTTAATAAAAATGCATTGCCAGAAAAGTATAAATCAAAGTTGACAGATGCAGAATTAAAGTTTGTTGTTGATGGTTTCCATTCGTTTAATACATTGGAGAATGATGGAATTTTGGCACTTGTACAGACTACCCAGAGGATTTTTTTGATATCAAAAATTTTCTTTGAACGCGTAAAAGTTGACATTTCGGACGTTTAATACGTCTGAACACATTAAATGAATAAAAAATAATTTTAACGCCTTCGCATGCCTTTCGGAGCCTTAACTATTTTAATTTTTCTAATGCATTTTTACAAATTCAACATCTTCATATGCCTTATTCATCTTTTAACGTATTTGAACTCGTTAAAAGCTTTAAGAAGTTTGAATGATATACTCAATAAAGCATTTGAACGAGTTGAATATGTAAAAATGCATTAGAATATCAAGAAAACTCAAAGCTAGTAAATGCATTAACTTTTAAGACATTAAGACAGCGTTAAATTATAATTTAAGCTTTACTTGCAGAAGACAAAAGATTTTCAGCACTCAAAAGTCTGTCAGTGCCTGTCGTTATTGAATAAATCGAAAGAAAGTCTTGCGTGATTTTAAATTTCACCTTTTCGAACAAACGGTTCGAGATTTTCAAAATGTGTCATAATCTCATTTAGACGTGTAGGAAAGTTTAGTTTTTTTACTCAATAAATCTCGTTCTTGTTCAAGATACCAGTTTCCGTTGGATTCGAGTACACCAGAAAGTACAAGTTTCAGCTTCAAGGAAGCTCTCGCTCGGTGGAAAACTAATCAGTTCTAAGGATAAGTTATACAGAAGCTATAGTTTGCGTGTAACTTCTCTCAACCGAACATTTTTAGGTAAGATGAGTAAGTTAAATAATCTGCAAGTTTGCTCTCTGCATAATATTTAAAAGCATTAGTAAGTTCACGTACTAGAATGTCTTAAAAAGTAATTTCGTCCATTCAATTCGTTCACACGGGCTCGAGTTCATTTAATGCATTCACATGTATTAGAAATTAATGCGTGTGAATACATTAGCACTTCTCAAAAACGGAATCGTACACACATTCGATAGAGAAGCATTTTCAACTCTTTCTGACATCACCACTGGATTCCTCTCAAAACGTTTGGTATAGCACGATCCTTTCTACCCAAGCAGACATACTATCCAGGCCTTAAGAACTCTTCCGAACAGTTCAGCCTTCTGTTCATATGGACATCGATCAATGCATTTCGTGAATGCAACAATTTTCATGTGCTTTAATGTATAAAAGATTGTTAACGTACTTAAACGTGTTAAAACTGCTTAATTCATGCAAACCCCATAAGTTTTACGCAAATTGCAATGCGTTTACAGACCTTGAACAGTTTGAATACACGTAAACTCGTTAAAATTTCTTGCATTTACACGAATTCAGAAATTTTAATACGTTAAAATGCATTAAAAGGTTTAATACATTCGAACGCCTTGAAATCTGATATTTTTGAATGTATCTGAACACACTAAAACCTGTCAACGCCTTACAAGTTTTTAAGGTCTTTGAATGCCTTAAAATTCAATGTGTTCGCATGAATTAAGAACTTTTAACACGTTTAAGTACGTTAAAAGAATTTTAATGCATTGAGGAACATTGAGTTTATCAGGCGTTAATAGTCAGTATTATCCAAACGCGTTAAAAGTGTTGATGGTTAATTTAATTTTAGCGCGAGAAACGCCTTAAAAAATTTAATATGAGACTATAACGCGTTTTTTCGCTAGGCTCATGCGTTAACTATCCATTCTAAGTCGTTTTAACGTATTAACGACTTTTCAATAGATGCGAACTTTTTCGTTTACTTTTGGTATGCTAAATTTAACGCGTGTCAACGCATTAGAACTTTCTTTTTATATCAGTTAACGCATGTGAGCTTATTAATATTTAATGCTGTTAAATGTGTTAAAAATAGCTAACGCGTGCAAAGGAAATTTTTTATCAAAAAATCCTCTGGGAGGAATTGAAATATGAGCAAATATAGATTTAGTTGATGTACATGATGTTTTTTATGATAGAAAAACAATACTTGGCGATGCCTTAGCTAAATGTGATGACAATAGGCTATCTATCAAAGTGTATTCAAACCTCTTCGAATCTGGGTCACTTTCTATTTTCGACCAAAAGTAGTTCGTTTAAACGAAGAAACTGTTGTCAATGACACGACAGTTTGTGGCATGGAATTCCAGATAATAGCTGTACAATAAAAAATGAGGAGGCTACATGTTCTTTAGATACTGGAGGAGTCTCAACCTGCAGACTGTTCTGACGACTGATGTTTGGACGCTCATATGTTCTACCTTTTTGTTTCTACAAGCTAAAATAGACAGGATAGCAGGCTGGTGTGGAAAAAATCATATATCACTCAACGTTGACAAAGGTTCAAACACATGTTTTTCTCTTGATCCAAAAATTAAGCCTGATTTCAAGTTAACTCTATTACACTCGAATCTCTCACTCGATACCGATCCTAAGCTTTTGGGTATGCGTTGAAATAGGCAATACATATTCGCGAAGTAGCAACATCTTGTCGTAAAATGCTTAGTGTTATTAATCGGGTTTTCGGAGAAGCATCCCAGACTGTCGAGTCATCCTTTTTTTGAAGGACTGCGAACGACTGGAATGCTAAGACCTAAAAAAAGTTATTTCCATCAATTCTCTCAGAAACTTTAACAAGGCTTTAAAAGAGCATCTTCATCTTTAATTCCTTTTCTATTTTCAAATCTTTCTTTTTCTTCATTTGTAAGCAAGATGAGTGTAATTTTGTAGAGGAACAATACTGTGACAGCTTAAACTGTAATTTGTAATTCACTCATCTTGTGTGTCATAAATTAATTTTATATATGAAAACCATTTCTCTCACTACTTTTCATTTTGGCTATTTTTTATTTAATGGTCATATTCGGCAGAAACTTTGAATTGAATATTTATTTTTCTCTAACAACTTATACATACGTCTGAGCTTTTTTCATGTACTATGATCTGTTACCAAATAAAGCGAGATTTAAGTAACAGAATTCTTTTATCCTTTATTTGTTTTTACATTTTATTTACATTGTTCACGTCGTATGTTAACTTTTTTCTTTTAACATTACACTGGTTATGGCAATAAATTTGTACCATCAAATCGTACTTTTTCAAAAAAAAACATGTTAAAAGTTGTTAGAAATACATATTTCTAATGATATGTAAGAAATACACGCATATATGCACAAAAAACATGTTGTGTGCAATAAAATGAAAAAACCATAGAGTAACTAAAACTACAAATATATAGAAAACAAAATAAATCTGAGTACGCTTATAATGAGCGCGAAAACCGATATAAAAAAATCAGTATAAAATATGATAGTTAAACATGGAAAAACAACTTGTGCACAGGCAACACATTTTAAATGTATACATATATATATAAACTAGATTATGTACAGTCTCATATCTATACCCAATTGCATAAGTATTTTTCGTAATTCCATAAGATGATCGTGAAAGTATAAATAAAAAACACGTGGAGACCAGTAATCGATTTCATTTTAACATGAAACATCACATTTGTAAGCCACGTATAATCATACCACATTTCAAGATATGCGAGATTACTTGTACAAGTTGATAACACAAGCATAATAATAAATGGTAGACATACGTATTCGATAAGCAGTATCGTTAATGCCCATTTCGTCCGTTGAACTTAAAATTAAATCAAAACAACAATGACAATGAACAGATCATTGGATCGAATATTTTTTAAACGTTTATTCAAGCAAGATCAATGGTCAATCTAATATATTAATGTTAATCTCAGCTCCGATCAGAGAGGATGGAAATCAGAATCTTTGCCGCGAGTATTTTACTTTGATGTTGAAAAATTTGTATTGCTAAAAAATTAGTGATTTCACTTTAAACTTTCAACTTACCTAAATAAAATGTTAATGAAATCATTGTAACAATGAATATGAGTAAAATTGAATAATAATTTCGATGATTAAATAGAAGTTTTGCTGTTAATAAATAGAGAATAGTCACCATTAGAACATGGACTTCGATCAACATAGCCAAATCACGAAAAAATCTTATAAAAACTTTATAATGTTTAAAAAAGTTTACAATTTCTTGTTTAAATTCAATATCATAAACATTCGCTTCTTTGTAAACAATAATTTTTGAGGATGCAGTTAATTCGTCGTTTTTTTCGTACAAAACAAAATTTGTCGATGTCGTTAAAACTCTCTTTTTCTTCTCTGCATTAATAGGAATGTTTTGTGAATTTAATAGTGAAGAAACGATATGATAATGATTATGGTGCACCGGTATGTCAATGAACGATGATTGTTCATTTGATAAACGATTGAAATAGCGAATTAGACCTTGAACTTTTGATTCCTGACCTCGATCAAAATCTTGAAATTCACTATAAGGGAATGTTGAGTGTGTACGAACGTGAATCATCTAGAATATGACAAACACAAACAAGTGATCAATCACTAATTTCATATAAACAAAAATAAATAGAAGTATCCACTATGTATGTATATTTAGGATGTAGAATACTACAGCATGAGCCACCATCGCGCTTAAACGTTACTAGTCAACATGCAGCTTAAAACTCTCATAGAACAAAAATTTTTGTAAAATAGTTGTTACATCTTTAGTGAAGAAAATCTACAAGATTGTTCACGTGACTTCTGGTTACATTCAGATCGTTCGCAGTGTTAGAGATAATTGTTTTGCTTCTTGTTTTGTTCTGTCAATCGTACAAAGAATTATTTCTTTTATCTACTATATAGACTATATGATTCGAAAAAAAACGTGGTTGCGAAAGAAAACAAGAAACTGTGTCCAGTCAAAATCATTTAACAGATTTCCTAAAGTACATAATGAAACTTTTCTCTCTCTTTGCTTCAAAGAAAATATATATTTAAACCCTTCCTTCTCGACGCTTTATTTCTAAAAGCATCATCTATCGCACGTTTACAACTAATTGAACATTTTAAAAATCTTATGTTCTGATTATACGTTGCATAACTGAAAGATTAAAGTTTTAAACTATACTGGTAGTGAATGAAACGATTGATAGTAGATCAAACATTATCAATCAGTAATAGATCTGAAGTGTAAGAATAACAAAAACGAAAATAACTAGTACAATTTTATTATATATCGGCGTAGCCAACTAACTCTGTTACTGTACAGAATTCCATAACGTTTTACTATCATTTTGTTTTGCCTATAATTCCTAAACTGACTGTTGTAGAGTATCGCGGGAACTTAAGTTGAAGAGAAAAGTATAGTTAACATTTTTTAAGACGTTTTTCCGTCTTACAACATGTACCGTTAAAAAGCCGAAACCTAAACATTGGACATTAGTTTTTAGTTTTTTCGAATTTAATTTTGCAAAACCAATGTTGTGTCCAATGTTTAGGTTGCAGCTTCTTAACGGTACATGTTGTAAGGCTGAAAAACGTCTTAAAATGTTAACCAGACTTTTCTCTTCAACTTAAGATATGAGAGAGAGAGAGAGAGAGAGAGAGACATTGAACTTGGTGGTGCATCGATTGGAGACGGGCTTCTATTTATGTTAAAATATGAACGATATTATGCAAGTTTAAAAGATTGCTTTTTAGTATTATCCTATAGTTACATCATCTTAACCCTTTAAAGCCCAATGTCCATTCAAATGGACATTGGCATTATCATTATAACAAACTAAGGAAGCATTTTTTTGAAAAAACTGATCTTATATCGGTTGTAGAGAATTAAATTGGCTATCGAAAGGTAAAAAAATTTTGTTTGTATTGTATGCTACCTGAGATATTCAAATTTTAAAATGAAGATGAGAATAGATATGTCTATCACAAAGTTAATACGCGCAAAGGTTTATGAAGCTCGAAGTTTCAAGATATGACGCCATCCACTTTCGGCTGGGCTAGTCAGAGAGAGGAAGAGAAGAAAAGATTTGTGGCATATCAGAGAAATGTTTTTTTTCTGCATGGTCATAGACGGGCACGAGCAGAATAACTCTGCCTGTGCAAATCTCTGATGACTATATGAGAATTTTTTCTTTTGAAATTTTGGTCCATTAACCTTCTCGTTATTTGTGTTTCTCTGAGAGAGTGACCAATGTCATATTGCCCTTTTCGTGAATAACGTAATCTTATTTCATTTTTCTTGTCCGTCCTACTACTGTAAGAATAGTCTTTTTCTCATTATTATATATGTACTGGTCTAAACGCTAAACTCTTATTATTATATATCTTCAACAATACTGTCAAAACGAAAAACAGCTGATTTTTCAAAATTAAAAACAGAACAGAAAACAAGGTAGTGAAGATCATATTTTTGCATTTGAGAGTATTAGACCATGTACAACTTTTCTATTTTGTCCTCAGATACATTTTAACACTCGCTATCATCGAAAATGTTGCAATCCACCAGATCATATTCTCTTCTAACGAATTATGAAAAACGCACAATGATTGGCGAAAAATTAGTTTCTTTTCATGAACGAAAAAATTTATTGGAAAATAAAGAAAAATATTTGTCAATGAAATACTCCATTTGTTTAATTATTTTGACATGCATTCAGTATTCCGTAATATTGGTCATATGTATATTAGAAATACTCTTATTTTTCAAACAACACACATACTATTATACAGGATTTTGGTGTATTATACCTTACATCGTCGCTATCATAGTAACCACTGTTTTTGGTGAGTTGTCTTACCTCATGCAGATCATTCATAGGGTAAACGATCATACGTTTGGTTTATTTTAAACATTATCCTGTGCAATTCTTTTTATCAATAACCATGTAATGACTGATATATTTAATGTTTTATTTTCTAAATTTTAGTGAAATATAAGACAAAAGAATTGGCTGGCTTAGCGCTTTGTTCTCAATTTGTTCTGATTAGTGTTTGTGTGATAATGATATCTCTGAATGGTACTCATCTTGATGTTACTAAAAAATGCCCGATTGATTCAAGTGTATGTCATCTTCTTAAAATTCAACTTAAACTTTGTTGGTCACTCATGATTTTTGCTTCGTGTCATTGTCTATTATTTTTATATTTATTTGCCATTTCTTTTATTCTTGATTCCGTACCTTGTAAAAAATAATTCAATAGTTATAGCTTTGTTCCTTTTGTGTAAAATAAACATGAGATGAAATATATTGGTCATATTCATTAGCACAACTAATTCCACTAATGAAGTTTGGTTGCAAATTGCAATATTTTCAGTGAATATCGACATACTACGTAATTACGTGATTGTTAGATATTCATGTTAATGAAGCATTTTTCTCAAGGGGGAAACAGCGATTTCGGTATGTAGTCAGTATTTTTGATACTCTTCCAAGATGACTCTTTGTTCGAAACTATCTGAGCATTTCCTTCGGTACGTTTTTCTACAAAAACAGATAACTGCGTAAATAAACTTCTCGTAATAGCTTCCAGTACCGAAAACTTCTGGGTTAAGATTTCTAAAGCAGTATAATAGATAAGTAGTGGATAGTTCACCTACTAATAAACAATTCACAGCTCACTCAGAAACATCAGGACGAGTTGAAAACTTCAAGATAATAGTAGTTTTATCCATTTAACGTAATTATATGATCAAAAGATAGTGAAAATAATATTTCTGTACGAAAGTTTTCTAGAAAACCCTTCGAAAAACTATATGATTTTAGAATCTTTTTTCTAGGTTTTTGTATAAATAGAATATAGAATAGCCTGAATTTTTGCACGTCCTGAAGTTTCCAATTCATCGTAACGTTTCTGTGTGAGTTGTGAATTTTTTACTATTAGGTGAAAACAGCGTGGTAACCCTAATTTTCATAAAACTCGGTTTTTACCTTGTTATAAAGCTCTTATCTAAAATTAAACATTGCCACCAGAATCAGCATGGTTGATTACGAGTGTTTTATGCAACTCCAAGCCTACCTGAAGTCACCTGATACTAGTCGTTGGGCTCCAAGAAAACCTGGATAGAAGATACTATTACAAACAGGATGTTTTTTTCTGTACTTGGGAAGAGCGTAAAAAACTGGATAAAATGCACATTTCAGTTATGTTTACCTTTTAAACACAAACCACACAAACTCAATTGGTATTTAGGTATTGTGAGCAGTATGTGTGCCGTATTTTTTGCGGTAGTGACTTGTCCGTTTTAATGTTTTTAGTAACTTAAATTATACTCCCCCACTTTGTTGAAAATACGTTCTTAGATCATCTACCGACGTACAAAAAACTTTAAATTCATTCTTAGATGATTTTAAACTTTCCTATGCTGTCTCAAGAACAGTGTTTGTTCTGTGAGCTAGAAAACGATAAATAGCTTCATTGGTAGTTGTTAATGTCTTTATCATATTAAACCCTTGATCAGTGGTAATTGGAGTATCTCCAAAAGACAAACTAAACGATTCAAATATATCTTCAAGTTCATTCCAAATATTAATTCCAATTTTTTTTATTACCCAAACAGCAGGTAAAGAATAGGAGATGTAACGCCGAAATTATAATTTTTTAATTAATTTGAACTAATCAAAAAAGTTACAGTGCGATACCAACTGTTAGTGTCATCTACCAGCCATTTCAATAAAACCTGACGCAAATGTGTATAGTTAAATATATTTGCATGAAACTTTGATTTTATATTCGTTTTAATCATTTCTTTGCTCAATTTACTTCTTTATAGATTTCGCATTTGACGACCGATGTCGTTGTGGGGTTCTTAACGCTGTCCAGAGAAATGGCGATTGTCACAGTGCACATTGACATATATGTATAAAAGAAAGTGATTGTAACTTATCTTCAGTCCTGACTTAATATGAATGTACACAACGAAAACAAAACAAATTGTACGCTCTGCCAAACTGAATATACACTCTGTTTTATACTTAATTACTTATAATTTACTTATGATTAATACTTATGATTTTTTATAAAAATCATGCGAAACTTTTAACATTTCTTTTATTCGCTTCTTAGTTTTCATGCAAAAGCTGCTGCAACTGTAATCTTAGACAACCAATGGCAAATAATGCTTGTACTTATTGTTTCTATATTATGATGTGAAAAGCGATGAAGATAAATGAATCAAAGAGAACTTTATATCGGTATTTTCTTTTTGTCTCAGCAATGAAACATTTCTCTTATTTAAGTTATGAAAGAAATAGGAAGAAGGATTTATTAAAATCTGCGTAGTCGATTTATCTCTCCCCATCTGAATGCGGCAGTTGTTGTAATAGATTCCGATGATCTAAACCTAGCACATGCAATCGATTTTTATCACTCACAGAAATATGAGTAGATTAATGAAAAGAAAAATCATTTAAGATAGCTATTCAGTTAATATCATGTATTGATTAACTTTTGTGCTGATCTGCATAAAGACGATAAAAATAAAACAGAGGAATCTCTGACATCAATTCAAAGATTTTTGACAAACATTGAAAATCATAGTGGAAGTATTAGTACAAAAAGTTGAGTGTTTTTTGTTTATTTTTACAAATTTTGTAGAATAAGAATTTGTGTAATTGGTCTTTGCTGTTGTCCAATATTATTTGTGTTTTTTTTATGTATCTTTGGTTCATTTTGTGAGAGATTTTTCTCTTCGTTTGTACAAATTTGTTTTTGCTAGAGAAGATAGTGAGTTTTTTACAAAAATATTTGGTTTTCTATGCTTGGCTATCCACGTTGTTCAGATTCTTATTGGAAATACGGGATTAAGATCGAGAAAACAATTGGAGTAAATCGTTACAACCCACTTAACTTAAGGAAATACTACGTTAGTTATGGAGCATTGCTCCAAGACTAAGCGAGTTTCTTCAGCTTGCGTTAGGTTTTCCACATCGGCTAGCCGGTACGCTGTAAGATTAGAAAAGAATGTTTAGTAGATCACTTTTGCATTGGAATGTCGATCGTTTTTAGTTGATTATAGATGTATGCTTGAATAAATATGGCGACATATCCAAGTGATTATCAGTCTTACAATTATCATCATAATTCTACCCATGATACTGAACCTTGGAATTATGTTTATGTACAAGAAGAAGAAGAATTAGAAGAACATAAAAGTGATGATGAAGAGTTGGATCAATTACGACAAGCAGCACTGCAAACATTACAAAATAAAAAAAAGGTAATGAAATAATCTTTTTCCTTCTACTAGTTGACTTGATTAGGAAACGATAGTGAAAGTTTTGTTTGTTGACGTAATAACTTATTTAAAATAGTGGTTAAAAATGAACATTTTCCCTTGATGTTTGTCAAATAGATAAAAAAGGAATTTTTTTAGCAAAAAGCGAAAATTTTCATTTTGATTCTCATTTAGTTAGTTAAAAAGCGTGTGAATAAGAAACTTGTATATTTTCCATCCTCTAGAACAGTTTGTTTACTTTGTGTTTTAGAACCATCCATCCATATTGTCATCTCGCAAATATTCACGTCATTATTATTCTCGAAGTCGTTCTTGCTCATCAATTTCTTCGTCTGGCACTTCTTGTTCCACATCATCTGATTCGCGTTCTTCGTATACTTCACGTTCCAGTTCAAGATCAACTTATCATCACGGCAAAGATCGTGATTATCGTTTTGATCCTCCAGCAAGTGGTGTCCAAATGAATGATTCTGCAAATGATGTTGATGAGAGAGAATTTAAACAATCAGATTACCTTCAAGGAACAGAATTTATTAGTGACGATGAAGATGGCGTACAACCACGACAACAAATTGTATTAACAGAACAACCTCATGTTCAAGATGATACATTCATTTTACATTGTCAAATACAACAAGATGAAGATTTATTGTTAGATGATACACAACAACAACAACAACAACATTACTCAAACGGTATGCTAAAGACGTTTTCTTACACTGAAGCATAAACAGATTATAGCTTGAACGTTTTCAGACATAAAATACTCGATTTCTTTGTTATGTATCGAGGAATACTGTTTTAGTTGGAGAGAGAATTCGATTCACACTTCAGATTCTTGTGCGAAATACTGATGCAATAAAAAGCAATTGAAATAACATTTCGTGCCTCATGTTGTTTTTTTGAATGAGCTGAAGCCTATCTTCTTTTTCCTTTTCGAAAGAGCTCGATAGTCGAATAGAAATATGGGTTTACACTTGGCATTGCACGATTTTGAAAAATTTCATCCTAGATTTCTTCTATAAAATAAGATGTTGCTCATTCATGTAATAGAACTCTAAACTATTGTTGAATGTGGTTTTTTCAGCTTTAAAACACTTTTATAACTTTATTTATAGTGAACGGTAAAAATTCTTTACCAAGACCAACATCAAAGAATCAAAACGCACCACAACCATCACGAGGGAGTTCGAGGACTAAGCTGAAACAAGAGCCGTCGTCTCAGCACTCTCGATCTCAACGATACTATTCCTCTTCAACAACGAGAGCAAAAGCAGCAAAGAAACCGACAACTACTGCAACATCAGTGAATAACAGCAAAACAACGTCGAACAACACTCGAAAAGAAAATGGAGGTGATCATCAGAACTAGAACGCCCTTTCTAATTTCAACAGAGCAAGAGTTAACAGACTCGAAACGGTTTTCTACTGTTACTGCTTCACGACAACACATTTAGGATAGTTCAGTAGTACAAATACTTTCTAATCATTTATTCAATTGGATCTATAAATTCCCCTTCCTCGAAAAATATTTCTATGTTAGGTGCTCGGGAGAATTTTGCTTCCAGACGACACTTACCAGCCGGTTGCTCATATGACATTTGCGATAGAAGAACAAATGTTCCCCAGTGAGTAGTATAATAATTTCTCATTGTCGCACAGTTGTTTATATATATAGTTTTTTTCGAATCAATTGATGAGAGCAAAAAATAACAGAAAATACAAAATATTAAAGAAAATGTCTCACTAGCACTAATTATACATCGATTACTTTTCTATCCAATGTAAAAATTTTAGGAATAACTGATGTGTAATCAGTTTTCTGGAGTGTCATGAATCTAGTAGCAATAAAAAAGAAATTGTTCAAGGGTTTGAAAGTTTGCATGAATAATAAAGGAAATTAAATATAGCATAATTAACTTGACTTTTTAATTTACTTAATTTAGATCGTCATCGTACTCGTCCATCTTCTGCTCGTTCAAAAGATGAAAAACCACAACCTTCGCAGACGGCATCTTTGTTATCCGACTCCACGCCTACTGCTGTCACTGTTCATATTAATTCATCTAATTTCGATTTACGTCAATTAATAAAAAATCGTCATCGTCCAATCACTCCTCTACCTTCAGAAGAAATTCAACAAGTTGAATCAACACCGTCATCTGATCGATTAGTTCAAATAATTCCTACAAGAAAATCGATCTCAGTTGAAGTAAATAACAATAAACGTAAACGGTCTGTTCATGAACGATTATCATCATCGTCTACTTTAACGACTAAGCGAAAATAGTGGACATTTTTGGGATTTTTTTTTCTTCAATATTTTTCAACTGTAATGATTATTTTTAATTTGTTGTCTTTATGTTTGATGCACAGCTTGATGTAGGGATGTTTCAAGCTCCAGCTTTTTGCTATGTCAGAGTTCAAAACATGTATAAGTCGATGTTTTTATTTGTTCAGTTTGTGTCTCATTTCAATTAAATAATTTACTTAAGACATTTATCATTTCTCTTGTAATAGAAACGTTGAGAAGAATTTGATCGATTGTTTTTAATGAAATATGTTGTTATGTTTGTAGGATTGAACAGTAAAATCGTGTAAATGTTCAATAATGATAAGGATTGCTTTTCTCTTTTCTAAAATTTCTTTTCAAATGTCTCAAATATGAAAAGTTTTGTTGTTGTTGTTTGTTGAGTAGTCGTTGTTCTTCTTTATTGAGTACGGAGAAATACAACTGTATGTATGTCATTGAATACACAAAAAAGAAACAGAAAAGAAATGATGTTAGAAGCACTGGACAGAACAAGAGATAATGATGTCAGAAAAACAGAAAAGGAGAAAAGACATTAATCTTTCAATAGCCATATGATCAGCGCTCAGCAGAGAAGGAAAACGACTATTTTACATGCTTGTGAGTAGTTTCATATGTTCAAAGTAGAGTCACAATAATCACACACTTTCGATAGTATAAAATTTAATAACAGTAAATAAGTGACAATGTCTATCGATAATTTTGTTGTTTTTGTTTCCGTACTGTTCGAATACTGCGAATTTCTACTCCATGAGGTTTTTTTCGTTTGAAACGGTGTCCAGACGCGTGTAAACGACGAAATAATAGAAACGCGTTTCTATTATTTTGTCGTTTACACACGTTTCAAACGAAAATAAAACCTTTATGGATACGAGATACAAGCTAACTGCATTTTGGTATATTCAATGTGATAGTCAGAAAATCTTTAGTAATTCTATTCGTGTGTATTCTCTAATGACGAAATGTTTTCAAAATAATATAAATTATGTGTGTGATCTGAAACTGTCAACCGCGAGTGCAAAGAACACTAGCAGTTAAGAAAAATTCGACACAATAACTTCAAATATTGTGTTTTCCTTTGGAATGGTTGGTCGATAAAAAAGGTCCCATTTTATCTTCAGTCATACTCTCACATATACTAGTAACTGTTCGTCTATACCGAATGGTTCAAGCCCTGTAGTTCGTTCATTCCAACTGTATGTTACTTAGTATTTAACAGATAGTTAAATGATATATCAGCAAGTTCTTGGTTCTTTTCGATTGAAATACTAAGTCGCACACTGTCAAAAAAATAGATTTGTTTAAAACGGAGGATGCAAGTAAAAAGAAAATACCTCGATCCGATCAGCATTTCGGATCACAATGAGATATTTAATGTAAAATATTATTAATATTTCAGTTACAAGAAACTACGCAAATTTTAACTTAGCACTTGTTGATATACCATTATGGTATTTGTTTTATATATTACGTTGTTTTATATATTACGTAATGTGAACCGTTCTTTATGGATGAGGGTTTTCTGATAACAGACGTTAAATTTTTATGTTTTAATATTAAAACTGTTTTTACATTTATTGTTGAATTTCGAAGATGAATCAATCGTTTATCTACCTAATAACTTGCAAATTTATACCAAGTTTTTCATAGATCCCATGAATCGACTTAATGCATATCGAACACTATTTAGCTTCTCTCAAGCTTTCTTTTTAACGCAGCATATGTAGCAGCATATGTAACGGTATGGTATTTATAAGAGAAAATACGCTGGTCAATGTAACTCCTTTGGAGCAAAGAATGAAAACTTCCTATCTAACAGGATGAGTTATAGAATGAATAAAACTCAAGCAAGTCTATTAGATTTTTCTCTATAAAGTTTTCATAATAAATAGAAATTAGAGGCTACCTTGTAAATAACTAGAGCAACTCAAGTGTTGTAAACATCATCATAAATGCAGTAATGCAAACAGGAAGGAGATGAAGTACAAAAGATTTGTACTTCCCGTAGTATCCCGTTTTCAACGCAAAGCTTGCTTTTAAACTTTAAAAAACTGACCTTGTCCTTGAAACAAAGTAGTGATAAAAAATTTGGATCTTCATAGCATGTGATATTCGGTGAGTGTTCGCTATTGAACTTAAAAAATTCTTTCATCACTACTCGATATAATTTTTTTCTATATGTATTATCGTAATTACCATCGAGAATGTCCTTTTATATGCGTCATTTCTATGAAAATCATAAATCATTTATCCATTACTACTCCAGACGACAAACATTACCTATAATATTTTAACTTTTCATAGATACTTCATTGAAACATCTTACTTCTATAAAAACATTTACTCATTCATAGGTTAGTCTTTTTTAAAATTTGTTAAGAAATGTCCTTCAATGACAAGGATAAAAATTTTATTTAGTCTATTCACATGTTTTTTTATTTGATAATTTTTTCGTTGCGGCTATGTTTAATTTTAGAATAATATCGAGGTATATTGACCTATAGTATAAGCAAATAGAAAAATCATGTGTTGAGAAATTAATACGTTTGGCAAGCAAATATCATAGGTCATATGTATACATTTGATTAAGAAACATAGAAAAGAGAAATGATACTGTACTTATTTTTACGTTTCTTTGTCATACATGTGAAAGAACGACAATAATATGTTAGATGTTTGTTTATTTGTTTATATGTTTGTCACTTTTTTCGCATTAACATTTTGTTACAACTATTATTTTATTAATTAAATTCTATTGTAAGTTTAACTGAATAGAAGAAAAGTATCACTTGTTACTGATAATAGCATCGATAAAATATATCGATTTATAACGAAAAAATCATGAACAGATGCCAGTAGAGAATAAATTTTGACTTATTACCTTTTAAGGTTGAAAAACATATGATAACATAAACAAATTATTATTAAACATTCATGATCGAGACGATTAAAAATAGTATATCATACTATTATACCGTTGAGGTGAATATCTTTTATCCATTTATAAAATGATTTATATCATAATAATCTCTCGTTTATTACTTGTTGTTGTATATGCAATAGTCAATCAACCTTTTTTCTTTCTGAAAAATTTTATTTATTCAATAAATGCGTTATGGAAATAAATGTAAAATTATACATATCATATCTTTTTCAGACAATTTAAATAGTTACACGTTCTCTCTCAAGAACGTATATTGAGAGATAAAAGATGGTGTTAGAACGTGCAGCAACCATATTAATGAAGATTACTCGAGCATTAGTCAAACCAATTAAACCCGTATTTGGAACGGTAAATAAATGTTTTCTTTTTTCTTTTCGTTTCTTTTTTCATCAATAAGTTTTTTCTTTATTTCTAGCGTCTTCATATACCAATTAATGAAAAGCCCAATCATCAAACACAAAATGGTGGTTATCGATCATTATTTTTTCCGTTGTACCGTCAGATGGTCTCAAGTATTCCTCATGGTACAACAGCTGAATTTGCTCAAAGACAAATTCATTTATTACCATTTAGACAAGCATTAAATGAAATAAAACGAAGATTATTCTTTGCAGGTAACTTTCTATTATCCTTTGGTACAATTGTAAGGGGATAAAACAGACAGAGAATAGAGAATCAAATGTAGAATGTATGTATATATGATTATGGCCACTGTTGCATTTCAGATAGAGAAAAAAGAAAGAGAGAGAGAGAGAGAGAGAGAAAACCAGGTTTCTTTTTTTTTCTCGTTCTAATGTACAGTTTTGTGTAGTGTGCGGGTGAGAGTGAGAGAGAGAGAGAGAGTTATAAATCCAAGTATGTAATAAAAGAGTTAGAAGATAAAACAAAAAAGCACCTGTGCTGTCTGATAATAATGCCAATTTTCTCTTTTATATATAATTAAACAAGGTAAATCTTTATGGTAAAAGAATTATATAAAGTTTGATCTACACAAAGAAAAAGAAAAAGAAAAAGGAGTTTCTTTTCCCTTTCTTTACGTTGACTACAATTGTACCTAAGTGTTCATTCAATATATAACTTGTCTCTTTACTCTGTGGTTGCGTGCATATGGTAGGTGAATAAAATTATATGAGTTCAGTATATATCATTAGTAACCAAGAAAAAGAGAAGAAAAGGGTGAATTTTCGTGTAGTTAATACATCTCATATCTTGTCGATTTGTTGAAACTTGTACACTACACCTTTTATTAATTAAAAACATTTCTTTTTTCTTTTTCAACAAATTTGACTGACATGAGGATACGAAAGAACCTAATAAGTTTTGTGTTTTGCTACAGTTAACTTGAGGTATGTATGGTTACATTTCTGAATTGATTGACAGTTTATACGAGTGTATATCAAAAACTGTCATAAAAACCTAATTTGTTTTAGTACTAAATACTTCTTGGGATAAGATAACAAGTTCTTGTTAAAGAATATTTGAATAAGGTGTGCAACAAATCATTTTTAAAAAGAGAAAAAATGATTTTACTTTATGTTTTCGAAAGTATCTAATTGTCATGTTGTCGTCATCGTCTAATTTTGAAAAGATAATAAACTCTTCTATTCTGATCATGTTGTTAGAAAAATGTTTTGTCTACATAAATTTGACACAGTTAATGAAATTCAAAAAAACAACAACAACATCTATCGTTTATAGTTTGTCTAAGCGTTTTTTAAGTCCGGATTGACAAGCTTTTTTTGAGACTTGACTGGGACTGATTATTTTCGCAGGTGTGACTCATTTTTTAGATTAGCCCTCTAACTTTTGGACTTTAGTGTAGAGAAAAACCTTTGATATAGACATTTAAAGAAACAGTGTCATTTCAATAAAAAGATACAAGACAAAACATGTAATCATAGAAGCAAATGGAAAAAATTTCTGCCCCATCTCTGTAGAATTCTCATCATACTAAATATTTTTTTCTTGTGTATATTAAAGATACAACATTTATGCGTCTAAATGAGAGTTTTAGAATTTTTAAAAAAAGCATTTTAATTAAAAAGAGTCAAGCGCATCATGAAACAAATTGAATATTGAAGTAAATAAAACTATTTTCATCAGTAGATATCTGTTAGCTTAGAAAAGTAAGATTAAAAACTATTACCAAAAAGTTTAACTAGAAAATGTTTAGTTTAAATTAAAAATGTTTTTTTTTTTTGTAAGATTCAAAACTCAGATGTTTTTAGTTTGAATTTTATATTTTATAGAAGATGAGAATCAAGATGAAAAAGTAACTAAGTATTCACTGTTGATCTGAATAATGAGTACTTATGTTCTCTTTCAATGAGAAAATTTGTTAGATTAGACGAATTTACCTCAAATTGTATACCTTTGAATGTATAGGAAATTTGATCTTCTATTTTGTTACAAATATCAACTCATTGTGGTGTTCTCTCTTTCATGTCAAAAATTATATTTTATTTTTCAAAAAAAACTGTAAACTGTCTAAAATTAGTGTTGTTATCACTAACTATAGATGAAAATGAAATTTTTTCTAATGTCTAATGAAATGTATCGAGTTTAAAAGAATAGTTTATTTTGTTATAGCTCCCGGTGGTCGTCGTCTTGCCTTAAGTTTATTAGGGTATTCATTGGTAAATTCAAATGGATTTGATTACAATCAAATTGATCAGACATTAAATAAAATCAATGTAAAATAATAGAAGAAAAGTGTATCAACTCGTCATATATTCTATATATTCTCTTTGTTTAATTCTAGACGCTATTATCGTTAAAAAAGTCACTTTCGGACGGTCAAATGGAAACGGATGGTGATTACAATGGATATACTCTTAAAGATTATGAATTAGGATGTCTCATTGGTCACGGATGTAATGCAGCCGTGTATGAAGCAAAATTAAGACAAAAAACAACGACACAAACAAGACATTTGACCACCACAGATAATAGTATGTCAACTAATTCTGTCATGTTTTGATGCTCTAGCGTATTCTGAGTACTGAATGTTAATATTTAATCTAAAAAGTATTTGTAAATGAATATTAAATTTTTTTATGAGTTAATTAATTAAAATAGTAGAAATTGAAAACTAAAAAAGTAAAATAGTTTCAATGTATTGTCTAATCATTTTTTATTTCTATTTTAGGTCGTTCAACAACATATAATGATCCACTAACCTCATATATCAATTATCCATCTCAAAGTAAGATTTATCTCGATAAATAAATAAAAATAAAATCATTCTTTTAATATTTATCCTAAATGGAAGAAATAAGTTATACTCTTGTCTTAATTTTTGTGAAAACTTTCAAGGACATGTCTGTTTTCCGAAGGAAATGGAAATTTGAGTTTATTCTTATAGGTAGACGATTTCTGCGTTTTAAGTGATTTTTATTCAGTAGTTGTAAACTCAGTTATCAGTGGTTGTAAATACACACTCAGTAGCTGTAAACATTTTGAGTACATTTTTTATGATCAAATCTTTCGCTTTTCTGCGAGTTTACAACTATTAAAAAAAGAGTCTTTTAGCATCCCGAAAGCTGTCCTATTATTGATTTGTTTCTGTTCAATGAACATTAGGCACACTTGCGGACAAAGTTTAGTGAAGTTTTCACATATTTCGTTCCAAAGAAGCAATGTTGATAAGCTTTTTTTCTCTTATCAATATATTTTAAGAAGTGTACAATATCAGAATATTACGATTAACCTCTATGTTTATTTTAACACAGTAATCTCTCTCTATAGTTGGTAAATAACTAAATATCGATAAAAAGACAGTAACAATACGTTAAGTTAATTCTCATGTATTTTTTGTTTAGGATTAAATAGTTTAGAAGAAAGCGATATCGAAATTTTATCACGAACTTCATCAAATTCATCAGAATCATTTGTTAATGATCAATCTATCGATGAAAATGATGAAAGTTTAAAAGAAGGTAACATATTTTATAATAATAAATTTTTTTAATAATATAGTTTAGAAGGATGAATTAAATTTATTTATCTTTATTTTCTAGTACGTTATCGTGTATCGAGAAATATTATTTCTCATCGTGATAGTTTTGGTTCTTCTATTTTACCAGGTAAATATTATTTTATACTAGCGGAGGTACCCGATGTAGAGTGAGTTGCCTTGAACTTTTCCATCTTTAACAGGATCTTCCCCGCCGTGCATAAATTGAGATGCTTAGTTATACCGACTATATGATGTGAGAATTTAGTTTATAGCGTGTAAATCTGCTTTGGTTCTTTCTACCTATCACCATTTCTATCACACACCTCTGCATTAATTGTAAAAAAGTAGCAGTAGTAGGCTTACG
>CAJNOQ010002684.1:0-23119 GCA_905250885.1 Didymodactylos carnosus | reverse complement strand
AAAAAGTTATTTGAAAAACGCCACTCTGCACTGTATTTATGGATCGATAGTAGTCTGAAAGAAAACTTGAAGTGAACAAATATCAAGAGAGATCATACGAAATTTGGCTGCTAGATTTCTTTGTTTTTGTAATTCGTTTACGAATGCGCACAAAGCTTTTATTATTTTATTTTGATCTATAGAAAAAAGAAAACAAGTTGTATTTACAGATTTTACGTTTATGTACAATCAGGCTTACGTTTGAAAATGATCGTATAAAGGATCGAATTATTAGAAAATAAAAATAAAATAAAAAAATGAAGTTTAAAACAGCTGCATTAATAATCAAGTTTTTGTGTGAAATGAGCTGTAGAAATAGCGTATTTGATTATTGTATTTGAGCAAGATTCGTTTTTATCGATAGTCTATAAAAAGTTTAACAAAAAGTTCAATTAACATATATACCTAAGTGAATGTTTTTGATGCAAGAGTACTTGATTACTTGCTGAGCACTTGGGAAGTGCTTGAGAAGAGTCCTCACTTAGGAAGCAGTTGAACAAGAATATGACAAGTGTTTTTACTTCTCACGTTCGTCTCTAAGTGCTCGCCAAGTATCGTCACTTGATTTGCTTTAACCAAGTACTTGCACGAGTCAATTACTCTTTTGCTTTGCGTATACTATGCTTGGCCGGTCGTAGCTTTTAACCAATAAACTATTTTTCCGGAAGCGAACTTAGAATAATTTGTTTCTATGGTTACAGCCCGTATATCGCACATAGCAAAGAATTATTCTGGATCCGCGACTGCAATAATGACGTTTAGCAGCTCTTCTGTATGCTGGTATCCAAAAGCCGAATGCTTAGAGCGATTTTGGTATTTTCCTATAAAAAATTTGAAGATGATAGAAAAGTTGCGGAAAAGGGAGATTTCGTACTGGAGCATCTGTTGTACTCTTTTAAGGCGGTCCCAGTGTCTCATGTACGGTCGTTCCCGAGAAAGTAAGGCAAAGGGTTTACCGGAGAAAAATAATAAATCTGATGAATATTGCTTAGCAACCTGCCAATGGAAGACAATAAGGCAGAGTTCCTCCCGTATAGGTATGCACCGGTATCGGTATACCGAATACCGAAAATACCGACTATGTTTTACTTGGAATTTTTTGGATTTTTTCATTTGAAATGAGGTATTTTAGCATCCTGGGCAAGCACAATGTATAAACAACACTCAGCTGTGTATTTTGAGCATGTGCAGATAGAAAAAAAAAAACTTTGGCTTTAGAAAGCAAACAAAGCTCTTGTTTCCCGTCCCTGATTCATTCTGGGTGTCCAGGACGCTAAGACATCTCATTTCAAATGAAAAAATCCCAGAAATTCCAAGTGGAAAAAGGCGGTATTTTCGGTATCGGTATTTCGGTATGAATACCGATACCGGTGCATACCTACTCCTCTAATCAGCTTTTAGAATTATACCGCTATCGTGGTTAGACTTTTGATCAAGAAATTCTTTTGCGGCAAGAAAGTTGAGTTGGGATGCAGTTCCTTATCGACAAGTACACGTTAATTTCGACAAATACTCCTTTGTCTGCTATTACGACTCAACTTCTTCATACCTCTCTAGGAAAATAACATTAGATTGTTATGCATCTTTCTTTCCTGCAATTTGACCGGAAAATTTCACGTTGAACATCTGGCAAAGTGATTCCGACATAAATTAAACTCGAAACCATTTTTCGGATTTCAGCGTATCCCTCATTTATCTTCGTCTTCATACTATTAAAACATGTATATGTCAGTTCTCGACAATTGCTTAGCGATATACCATAACTCTATGAAAACCCATATGAAACCTTTGGATCTTATACAAAAGCTAGCGGTACTCATCATCACTCATAATTACGTGTCTGATAGCGCTATTCTTTTCAACTGACAGGACGACTCAGATCTCGGAGCATGCTGAAAGTACCTTAACTTGAGTCATTTTCACAAGATTCTCATCACGCATAGGGCCTTAACTGAGTTAAAATTAACCCAGAAAAATTATGAAGGATGCAATATTTGGATATAATTTGTATTTGTAACAAAGTGCTCTTACTCGCCGAAGGGTCATATTGGAATTCTTAAGATTATTAATTAAGCTTTTTTTTTATGAAACCTTACATTTTCGTGTTAAAAGAGTATTTTTTGTGTGAGAGAGACCTAAATAAAATTATAATATACAAAATTAACTGCGTGAACATGACTCAATCAAAGTTTTTTTAAAAGACTGCATGTATCAGATGTTCTTTTACAATATAGATAAAGTATGTTGTAACGTTGTTTACTTCTTTTTAGAGAGTGAGAAATGCTTGTTTTCGATTCACTATCGTACTCGAATCAGTCCAGCTCTTATTATTGCTATTAAAGATTAAACGTCATAAAGAAGGACAATATTTAAAATTTGTGCGTAATGATAAAGGTAAGAATTATTTTATGTAACATAAGACGAAATTATTATTTGTTTTTATCTTGATAGAAAATTAATCCTCAATAAGTAAGTTATGTACATAGAAAAAATATTTCATATTTGAAGATATAAACTGTGCACTAAAAACCGTTTATTTGTTACTTTGATATCATGTGACATGCATAGATTAAAATTAGTTTGTAACGAAATATGCTCAGTTCATCTGTATTTAGAGTATGAATATACAACATTAGCGTGAAATTTTAACAAAATTTTCTTTTCGACCGTTGTGTTAACAGATGAAGACTTGACGAAAATAATTGAGCTGGCAGAAGCACCGTTCATTTCTTTTGTTGAAAAAACCTGAAAGAAAGAGATAAAAGTAACAAAAGATGTCTACTACTATTTTGCAATTATTTTTGATAAGATATACACATTACGCAACTTGTGCTTGTAAATATACGACAAGTCTTAAGCTATCAAACATTGATTATTCTTTCAGAATGGCTATTGATAAATCCACGGTTAGTAACTATTGACTGTCTCAAAATGCACGTGCACATAGTGTATTGACCTGTATTAGAAATCTGCGCAATTTAATTACACAGTCTACATACACTGTAATTTTGAATTAATTTCCAATTTATAGAAAATCGACCGAAAAATCGCCGGGGATATTCTCGTTATAGAAATTCCTCGACAAACTTCCAGCTTTCTAGAAAATGTTCATTTTCTACTTTATAGAAAATCGACTTGAATTTCCATGAGTTCGATTTTCTATAAAGGTGGAGAATCCCTGAGGATTTTCTATAAACTAGAAAATCGCCGGGGATTTTCTAATTTATAGAATATCAATCGAACTTCTATAAATAATTTCCAAGAATCTAGAAATTCGATTTTGATTTTCTATAAACTAGAAAATCCCCGATGATTTTCTAGAAAGTGGAAATTCTCTTCAAATACTTATTTATCTTTTTGTTTTGTAATCAGTGTAGGTATAAGTCACGTAAAGACACTCATATTATACTTAAATCAGCTTTGACAGTTTCTACTTTAGATCGCAATTCTACTTATGCCAGCAATAATTTTGATTTAGGCAGAGACAGTAATAGCGCGAAGTTTTGGGTACGAAGGTTCCAAAATAGGAGACGTTCACCAGAAATTTTTCAAAAGCCTGAGTAGGCTCAACCCCAATACAATCTGATCGCGTCGCCAGTCAGTGCAGACCCGTCAAGAGATTTCCAGTTTATAGAAAACCAAAAAGGAATTTCCACTTTATTTATGAAAATTTAACGACGATTTTCTAAAAAACTAGAAATTCAAGGATCTAGATTGTTAGAAATTCGGTTTTCTATAAACTGGAAAATCCTCGAGGAATTCCTATAGGTACTCTTTGAAATTCGCCGAGCATTTTCGATAAATACTGTAAACAAAACGTAAGTGTGTATGCGGGTGTGATTGAACTGTACAGGTATCCAACGTATACCAACACACGTGCATTCTAAGCCAGTCAATAGTACCCAATTGCTAATCTGGGAACTACCAACAGAGTCACCATTATCTTTTTAGAGCACTTTTTTTTTTCGTTTCCAAAGAATGCATACTTTTTCTCATTTATTAGAAGATTTTAATAAATACGAAGTGAGTTTTTACCTGTTACTGCCGTACGATTGCATATTTGCTTCATCTTTTGTTGGAACTTTGGCTTTATTTCCTTCTGATGAAGGTAGATGTCCTTTTTTCTCTTGTTCATATTCATTCAACTTCAATATTTTATTGTCAAATTCACCTATAGCAGCTCGTAATGAAAATTTATTTTGATTGCTATCACCAGACATGATCAACGTTCACGATTGCAACTATAAAATAAACCTAATACTAACTACTAGAAAACGAAAATTTATAAGCATAGACTTAAAATTATAACGCTTAATCAACGGATATATTCGTTGTGCTTAATATGAGGCAGCTGATTAGTAGTATCCGCGTTATCCCAATATACTTGCGGATATTACATTATATTAATGATGGAGAGTTTTAAATTCAGATTTTATAGCAACAAAAAAGAGCACTGTTACGTTACGAAGACAACTTCAATCAGTGAAATAGGACTTTAACTGTCACTGTCGATTCTTTCTCTGAGATTCTGTACCTCATTATCTCTATGAAACAACGTAACTAAAACTCTTTATAAATAGGAGTCGTATTTTAACTTGAAAAATATCGTCTACTACAGTAGGTAGTTTTAATCATAATTTTCATGATTATCGTACTGATAACAGTAAAAATGTTTCATAGCACTTTCGTCTCCATATACTTTCGTCATCCGGTAACGTTGAACTTTCGTTAGTTCTTTTTTCAGTGACAAAAATTTTCTCGGCATGTGACAAAAGTTTAACCATATTTGAATAGTGGTTACGAAAATTAATCCGTTACGTGACGAAAGTGTCTGGTTTTTCAGACAGGTTGGCACTTTCGTCACACGTTGCACGAAACGGCTGCGATGAAATCAAGGTTGTAGTGCAAAGTTCATCAGTCCAAAGTGTAGTAGTGCAAACTGGAGTAATATAACTTCGTGCTTTTTTCTTTACAAACATTGCATTTTCTTAGCGAAACGGGTAAAAAAACCCTTCTGAAGTCTTTTTCTAAAGTCAAAATGATAAAATCAAGCGTCTATTGCGTGTGGGAGTAGTTTCGTCTAGAGTAATCCACACTGCAGCAGTCCAAATTGGAGTAGTCCACATGTGAACATTTCTATGTTATTAGTGTGACGAAAATTCGCGATGGGGTGTAACGATAGTTGTAGGTATGTTACATAGTTGGTTACAAAAGTTTATCGCTCTTGTAACCAAAGTGCGGGGAGGTACCTCCCCCAAATGCCATACACGTTCGTCACGTGTGACGAAAGTTCTTTTTTCTATGTGACAAAAATTAACGTGACGAAAGTGCTATCACTCACAAAAATATCGAGTTCACTGAAAAACTATGGTGGTGATGTCTGTTCACGCTTCATAAGCGTAATCCTGCTATCAAGACAGATAAGTGTTCTAAATCGCTAAAAATTGCTGAATGTATAGAAAAATATTGTCTCTTTCAAAATGCCGAGAAAAAAAAATTCTTCAAAACAGAGGAAAGTAACTAAATTTCTAAGAGTTAAATTTCTAAAATAACTAAGAGGATATTAACTAAATTTGTTAATATTCTCAGACCATTTTGTTTTGTTTTTTTACCACTGTTGCCTAATGAATACTAGAACAATGCAAACATTTTACTAAAGAGAGATTGTTTTTCGCTGTAGCAGTAAGAATATTATCAGTGTACAGGTCAATAAATATTATATACGTTTTACCTTGTAAATAGAAATTGTTTTGTTCGTTTGAAGACTCTTGAAAAGCCCAAATTCTCGTTTTATATCGGTTGTAAGTAAAAAGAAAAGAGTAAATTTAAATTAAGTCGTCAATTATTTCATGTATTCGAAGAAGGACAGAGAGAGAGGGAGAAAGAAAAATAAAAGAAAAATATGTCAAAAGACATATTTCATTCAGATGACAAAAGAAAAAGAAATTGCGAAGAATTGGACGCGTAATAAAATAAATATTTGTCATTTATTAACTGAAAGAAAAGAAAAAATGAACAACGTTTTACTAAGTGAAAATGTAAGAAAAAAGCACATTTACCTTTTAAATTTAGAAATTCTGTTTTTGAATAAACTTTGTCGTTAATAAAAAAGGATAAAAACAGATTTTGTGTATGTGTTAAACGTGGATCGCGTCGTACAGGTACTGAAGTATGGATGGATGATAACTATATGATATGATCTTGAACAATATCCATGAGAGTTAATTTCTGAAACATCATACTCAACCAAATATAAGAGACTTAATTGAAGATCTTGAATGTAGTGAGTAAGTGTGCAACAAACACCTGTCGTATTGAATCAATATAGATATGAGCTAACTAGATCACAAAGATTCTTCGAACACTTTTATTTTTATGAAATGCGATAGTAAATAACTATTGATAAAGGCATGTTTTGGGCATCATCACAACTCTGTATGACGTTTTCTAACGTTCGAGACACTTTATTTTCAGATGAATATATCACATTTATGAAATATACTAAATGATGTATTATCCCATCCTTACTAATTAATCGTATTCAAAAGCCTTCATAATTAGTTAATTTTACAAACGTTTTGTAGTTATATGTAGAGAAGCAGAACATATGCATTGTAAAGTGATATCGTCCTTCGTTCTCATCGTGTGAAAGTTATTGTTCTTTGTTCGATAAAAACGAGGAATAGTAACATCCTCATACGATGTGACGGAGTTGTGTTGCTTGGCGTGCCTTAACTCTGTCTTTCTCGAAGAAAAACATCTGACGAGACCCCTGGGAAAGCTCGAAACCGGCTTGGTATCTTCTTTTGATTCTTTCAAAAATGAATTCTGTCTGAGTCTCTAGTAACTACAAAGCGGTTGTAAAATTAACTAAATATAATTATTTAAGTCGAATTTCACATTTATATATGATTTAACCTTCATAATTATTACTGAATATGCAAAATTAATTTTATACTAAAAAGACTAGTCAAATATTATCACAAAAATGTTTCTTTATGTATGAACAAATAAATTTTATTCATAAAATCTGTGCTCCTTCTGCTGATCTAGCTGACAGAAAAAGACCGCTATCAATTTCATACAAAAGACAGTCAAATAGGAAAGATCATCATAATCGTCTATTTTGAATAAAAATCAGTCTTCTTAAAAATCTTGAAAATAATGGACAGAAATGAAACGAACTGGACGAATTTGGTTATTGATCGATGCTTCTCCCATCAAGAGCTTTGATGTGTTTCTAATGATACGAATTTAGTAAAATTCTATAATAACACTGATTTTGGCTAAGAAGTACTTTTTCCTTGCTAGCAAGCAGAAAAAAAATTATGGCAATAGAAGATCACCCTTGAGAATTCGACCTGAAGAATAAAAGAAAAAAAAATAGAAGACCCGATAATCTTCTATTTACTGGGACTTGGAATGAAGCAGGAAATTTTTCTTCATTAGGTGAACATATTCGTTTTTATTAGCAAAAGTTCTTACTGTCTGCCTTAATATTGTTGAAGACCATCGGGACTCCGTTCAGAAACGAAGAGAAACGCTGTTTGAAAAAGAAATATTATATAGTAAATTTTTGCCTAGAAAAGAGGATCCTTATCGAGAATATTTATCACTATTTTTCTCTCTAGAAAAATTCTAGTCATTCATCATTCGATATAAATCGATAAGTTAATTACGGATATCATGTTTATTTTGATAAAAATACTTTTTCGCTGAAAAAAACGTTCGCCAAGAAGCTAACGTTTTGTGAAGACGTGTGAAAACCTAAATTATGTGGTAAAAATGCCACTTCTCATTAATCGTATGGTGAACATTTTAGCACAACTTAAGCAGGATCAAATGAAGACGTCTTAGACAGAAACTCATCACATATGACACTTCTGCTTGGAAACTTATATCGATTAAAATCGACAGTTTGAAAAAACATGTATTTTCATTCCACAGAAAAGGGTATATTGGTGGACTGTTGTCTGTTCAGCGAAAGAATGCACATAACCATTTTTTAATAATTTGACAAAAGAAAGTAATAGAGTTCAAGTAATAGAGTTTTAGGACGATGAACAGACTGTTTAAAGATTCGTTCAGAAATCCTACCGAAGAAGGCTTTTTCAAGCTTATTTTTTTATAAAGAGGTGTGTCACAGTCTTAGTTGAAAAGGTTGGTTAAGATACTTGACTCTTATCCCACAGGATCTTATTTTCGTATTTATTGCATTATAATGTGTTAGGCATATAGTAATGCCTTGTAATGTGTTAGCTGTTCTATTGTGTTATAACGCGATAAATTTAGAAAAAACATGTCTTTAATGCATTAGTATAACGCGTTACGTGCCAAAAAATTGAAATTATAGTGTTATGATGCTTTTTCGTCAACGACTTTCTCATATACATAAGAATAGTCCAGACATATCTGTCCTTCTGTCCAGAACGCTCCCAAGACGCTAAACAGCGCCAGTGTATTGGGTAAAACCCAAAACACAAACGACTCTAAAACTTGATTGACCAGAGGGTAACCAAGGGTGGGAAATCCGAATCCAATATTAGAAATGAGTTATGAGTTATTAATTATTATTAGTTAATAAATCAGTTATTGAAAAATTGAAAAATGAATTTCCGGATAAGGGTTGACTAAAGGGGATCGAGGGTGCTGAGCTCGAATCCAATGTCAGAAATGAGGTATTAATTATTATTAGTTAATAAATCAGTTATCGAAAAATGAATTTCCGGATAAGGGTTCTTCGAAGGTAATCGAGGGTGCTGAGCTCAAATCCAGTGTCACAAATGAGTTATATACATAAGAATAGCCCAGACTTACCTGTCTGTCCATCTGTCCGGAACGCTTCCAAGACACTAAACAGCGCCATCTATTGGTTAAAACCCAAAAAACCAGTTTTAATTAAAGTGGTAATAAAACAAATGTTGAGCAATCTCGGGTCATCCATTTTCTTCCAACTTTGTCTTCCAACTTTGAATTTTTAAAAAATAAAATTTAAATAAAATTGCGTGCCAAGTAAACTGAAGCTTCTATGGTTTTCAATTCAAGAAACTTGATCATAACTTCTAGAGCGAACCATAAGCACCACCTTGCTCAGACTTGAAGTCATCGCTCGCCCTACTTATGGCCCGTTTTTCCGACTTTACAGAAGCTTGCAACATAGAAAATTTTTACAACATATATAAACGCTGGGGGTTTTCCACGGGTTATTTCTAGTATTTTTATAATGTTACAACGCTATAAATTCGACTAACGCACTAATAGTTACAAGGCGTCACTAAATTCCTATCGCATTATAACGCATTGCAACGGGTTATGCATGTTCTAACTCATTATAAGGCTATAGAAGTTCTTCACACGTTTCAACGACATAAATTTATTGCATTACAATGCATTAACTGTTCAGGCGCTGTAACGCTATACATGCCAGTGACAATAAATGTGCTGTGGGCCCAGGCCTCAAGGCAGTAACGTATATATCTAATATAGCTGAAGTAATTATTTCCGGATCAACTTTTCGAGACGAATCGATTGAAAGTCTCAGAATTTTATGCAAATGTGTCCTTTACGAGAAAACTATGTATTTTCGTTTTGGATATTGTCGAACTCGTTGTAACGCATTCTTACCTGTCGTGCTACACGGAGTTCCATTTTCTTATCTCATTGCAATGAGATAGAAAAGAATAATGCATTGTAATCTATAAGATATTAACTCGTTAAAATACGATATGCATTGCATATCGTATATGCATTATCTAATGAGTTATAATGCTATAAAAGATTTTTCCAAAGTTATGGCATTATCATTAGATAAAAGATCTAATGTATTATAACTCATTAATTTCTAACTCATTATATTGAAGTACAAAGCTCAAACGCGTTATAATACATTAGAATCTAACCTATTATAAGGCGGTAGACAAATCTAATTGTGTTGTAACAAGATAAAAAATTGAAACGCATTATAACGCTATAAATTTATAGAGTTGTAATGCAATGAAAATTTCTATCCATTTACAACGCCATAAATTCCTGAAAAATAACTTTGTAACGCGTTACAACACAACGGCTACGTCTATTGCGCTGTAATGAGATAAATCTATAACGTTGTAATACCATAATTTAAGAAAAAACATGTTTTATATCGTTCTAATGCCATAATTTAGAAAAAGTAGGTTTTATTGCCTTATAACGCTATAAATAGAGAAAAAAGATCTTGTGGGTATTGAAGACCTTAACTAGTGCTTCCTTTTTTATATTAAAGTTCTAATAAATGTGTTATAATTAGATATTCAGGAGAGCACGATGAGCTGTAGTAAACTAACTGTGTCTTCTTTCCTATGATAGATAGTTCTTTGGAAACTCTGGCAACATGAAAGCAACATATAAGATTAAAGTCTTCATGGACTTTAAAGTCTAAGCAGATGTTAACAACAGTCATCAGTATATCATTGGATACAGTTTTGTTGGCTAATACAATGTTTTTTCTAAATAAAAATAAAACCTACGTAAAAATCTTTTTTTATAACTTGAGTTAATATTTCCTCTTGTGAGTCTTTTGTAAGGTTGAAATTAAAATGATAAAAGGTTTTCATTTATACACCATTCAATAAAGGAAGTTGAGCAAAAGAAATTTTAGAGCAACATGAGATGTGGCCTCTGAAATGACAGTACATGTATTGTAAAACATCAATTTGGGTGGTATTTCTTTTTCGTGTTTTTATGGCAAGGATGCAACCAACTCAAATAAGTGATAGATCCTTGCATAAATTTTTTAAAATTCGTTCAAATTTTAATCTTCATTATATCTTCTGTTGCCTTATCTTTTTCAGCAGCGGGAGAGAAATCGTCAAACCGAAATTATGTTCGTCCAACGAGAATTTTGTGAAGAAAGTTGCATAAGTTATTTCTACGTGGCGGAAAAACTGCGATATGTCAATTTTGCTATTTATGGCATTCTTACACGAGAATGATGCCGTTTTGTGTGAGAATTATGCAAAATTCAGAAGATATTTTGCTCTCTTCATGAGAATTTCATAATATCTTATGGATCATGCATAATTATCACAGAAAATAGCATAATTCTCGTGTTAATGTATTATTTCTCTGACCTGGACAAAAAAGTTTCGATGAAGAGATACACAATTCTCATGAAGAGAGCAAAAGATCTTCTGTGTTGTGCATAATTCTCACATAAAACAGTATAATTCTCCTGTGAATACATTATTTGACCTAGGCAAAGAAAGGTTGGATGAAAAGATGCAAACTTCTCGTGGAGTAGGCATTTTTCTCGTTTGAATAGCATAACTCCAGTTTCTTGATTTTTTCATCCTTCATCTTTTTCCGTAGAGCGAACATTTCAGAAAGAATATTCATATTCACACGAGTAAATATTAGTAGTCAAAAATGTTGTTCAAACCGTTTCCATTAGTGTTGATAACTTTCAGGATACATAGTCAAATTTCAATCCCATATCAGGGAGTTATGTAGTTGGTGCTTATGATGATCGTGTGCTAATGAAAAATGTACACCGATATGTTTTGGCTCGGACATGAAGCTACATGGCCAACCGCGTTGAAAGTAATCGGATTAAAATTACTGCTCAAAAATTCATGTTCTATACACGTTTTTACTGCCCTATATTATAAATTTTACTACAAATTATGGATTTATGTACATTGTTCGCTACATAAATTAGATGTAAACACTTCCTTCCTCGTGCAAAATCTCTATTTCCAATAAACTCATGTCGCATGAAATAGTTTTACCAGGAAAATTTATAGTTAATGTAATTCGAAGAACAAATGTATTGACAATAGATTCAGAAATAAAACAGTTAGAAATTTGATCGGTTTCTGAAGTAATGTCTAATATTGTAAAATTAGTTTGAACAAGAGGAATGATGATCAAGCATTGAAGAGGGTGAGGGTGCATGCCTAGCTTTGAGGTGACAATAAACATTAGGGCTTTTCTTGTGAATTCTATAAATTTGCAAAGAAAGGCCATGTAGAGCTGGGAGATGTCTCATTTTAATCAGAATTTCGCGGGCTACAGTTGTGACTTATTTAGAAAAACCCTTGGGGATTTTTCGAGGTTTCTCGAAAACTAGTTTTTCAGAAACCAGTGAGGAAAGGCCTATGGGGAAAAACGGCTATCATATTCGGAATCAGCATGATCGACTACCTATAGTTCACTAGGTTTCGGCTCGAAAGCGAATTGACAGTTGGATATGTTCCCTCGTCAGCCAGATAATGTCAGTAAGCCGAGAAAAAGTCAGGACCTGTACTTCGAAGTATTCTCTACAAACTGGGAACGTTAGACGAAAATCAAAAATGCACCCCCCCCCCTTAAGGCCTCCCCCTCAGAAAAATCGATTTTCAGGCAAAAAAATCGATTTTGAGATAAGCTCATAGGAGGAGAGCCTGAAGTTATTACTTTCAGAACCTGTGTTGCTTTCGACCTCAGACGTTGTGTTCTCCTTGGTTTTCGAGCGAGTTTTCTAGGAGTCTCGAAAAACAGGAAAAGTTAGATAGATTGAAAAGTTAGAGAGATTTTATTGACTTTTCGGAAATCTTTTAAATTTCTCCTGAACTAAAGTTAAACTGAAAAATCCAACGACGTTACGACACAGAAAAAACATTTCTCTATTTTTTGAAATCAACTCGAAATTTCTAGCTCGAAAAATGACGGCGGAATCTTGGAAGTACAAAACCGTACTATTTCATCACTAAGGATAACTCTGGAAAAACAAGTGATAAGAGGCTTAAATTACTAGAATCACTAAGTTACCTTAAGATACACATTGTCCGAAATTTTCGCCAAGACGGAATGTATCTGAACGAAAATAGGTTTCTGAGTGAGGGGGAGGGCTTAAATTGTTTTATAGTATCATTGTATGCATCTGAATTAACCCTCATATTCTCATCTGAGTCATGTCCGATTGGTTCCTAAAAAGTACAGTGGATAATTTTGGTATGTCATGTGGACATTGAGCTTTTTCTCGTTATTTTTAGATTAGTTTGACTCTTCATACCTCAAACCGTCTATTTTAAATAAAAGAAAACGAATTTGGAAAAAATTCTTTCGTAGCAAAAATGACTAAGGACAGCCTCCTGTTTGATTTTTTCACTGCGAAACGTTTTCTTACTAAATACTTTTCATTATATATATCATTTGATGCAGTTTCATGCGCTGATCCCACTTTGATTTTTAATACAAATGCTTCTAGGCTAAGAAAATCAGATTTTATCTGAAAAAGTATAGTTGTTTTGGAACACCTGCTGAGTGGTCCAGAAATATTTATGTTAATTTATCTATATCGATGTATGATATATAGAGGAACATTCTGGCAAAGTTTGAGCCAGTTTAAAACTTTTCGGAATTTTGTGTGCTAATTGCATTTTACATTTTATTGCGACGCTCTTAGATAATTGCAAAAATAAACGAGTGCACAAAAGTTCCCAATACATATTGAAAATCAAAAGAAAAGGTAAACGTCCTTTACAAGCATAACATAAATATATAATAAACAATAGAGAAGTATAATAAGGAGGCGGAGAAAAAAGCAGTGACACACCACTAGAGAGAGGTAAGTTATATTTATAACAAAGCAAAAAAAATGGCAATAACCATAGAAGGAAAAAGAGTACATCATTTTAAGACAAGGTTATACGTTTAGATAGAGTAGTTTTTGAGCTACGTATATTTTTATGCTTCTGTTGCATCATTTTGGAAAACAAGCTATAAATGCCAGCCATTTACATAAAAATGATTGCTAATCATTTGTTTTTTGATAAATTCTATAACTTTGCAAAGAAAGATCTTGTAGAGCTAGGAGATGTCTCATTTTTTAATCAGAAATGTGCGTGCTACAATTATGCCTTGTTAAGAAAGATTTTGGTTATTTTTCAGAGTTTCTGAAAAACTGATTTTCCAGAAAACCGGATCTTCAAGAGTCATGGGGAAAAATGCTTTTAGTCTTCTTACTAGTTCGATATTCTCTAACGGTCGACGTATGAACGAACGAAAACGTTGTTAGTTTGAAAAACAATTTTCTTTCTCCAAGTGTGAGAACTAAGCAATTTCGTCTCTGCTAGATATCTAAAAATATTTAGATTTAGAATCAGTAACAATATTAATTTTTATTTCGTTCGATGTTATAGAAAAATTTTCATAATTTCTGTTCTTGTATTTTCAGTATAATTTTCGACTAATTGTCTTTTCACAACCTTTGGTACTTGAAAGAAAAATTTTCGAACCATCAAATAGTTACGCACATGCTGAAGCACATTTTCTCGTATTTGAATTTGTTTAAGGTATATTTTCGATTTTTCACCTAATATGTCGAATTGTTGATAACTGTGTATGGAAAAGAAAAGCCTGTCAGTCATGGATCTGTGAATTGCAGACGAACACTACTTGTTCTACATGGTGTTTTTTAGAATAGATGAGATATTTTTTGTGAGATGTAATCTGAAAAAGTTATCAGCATTTTTAAAATGAAATGCTCGAGCACATCTTTAAGTACCAAAAAAAGCGTCAGTACTAGTATTCAATATTCTGTATTCAAGAGCATCTATGTATGAGTGAATATTTGTACTTGAGTATTTGTGAATAGAATGTATGTACGGAGACGAAGGAAGAATTGCACATTTTACCATATGTTTGATATTCATTGTACTTTATTAGTATGTAAAATTATAATTACTAACACATCTATACTTTACATTTTAGGAATTTGTTGAGGAATCGTTCCTGCGATTAATGGTTATATTTTTCTCATAGGTTCCTAAATGCGACCAAAATTTAAGGACACGACTATAGGTGATCCTGGAAAAAATGCACAAGTAATCCCGTATACTAAAACTTGTATAAAAAATGCAGAAAACATCTCGGTTTTCTTTTGTCAGTCTTATTCACTTTCATCTTCCCGTCACGCGCCGCCTTTGATCTTACACAAAGATTTGTAAACGAGCTCGATTATGCTATTTTTCTACCATATAAAAATAAAGAACTATGAGCATGATCGATAATATACTTAAAGTGCTCTGAAGTTCAAAAGATAAATAAAAAATTAAAAGGATTCCATACATTTTCATACTTTTGGAAAATCAACAGAAAAAGAAAAAATGCTGTCTTTTTGAAAGAAGCTCAAAATATTGTACTACGTACTGATTTTCCAAAGATCCACTAAATGACATTTTTTAACAACAACAGTATACTTTTTATTGAAAAGATGGTTCATTGCCTAGCGTACTGAAAGACGAAAATCACAGTTCTCGAGCTGTTTTCATGCAAAAATTAGTCAAGTAACAACCACAGTCCCTCTGCTTTACCAAGTTGAATAAGTTGAATTTTAACTATGAACGATTTGATCGTAGAAATTTCATGCTGGCAAATAACACTGATATTGTTATGAAAAAAACGGAAAACCAGTTCAACCTAGAAAGAAAGAAAACATTTGAACTTTTCGGTTGAATTGCATCGTCTGATTACGGAATATTATCAATGGACGGTGACAAACGTTTTTCAATCGGTATTTTGAAACTTAAATGTAAACTGAAGACATTTGCACTGTAAACATTTTGATGAGTTTAGATTGAATCCCATTGTGTCACATTAAGGTCGTACTTACTTTTTTTTACTAAAGTATCTAAATTTATTTTATTAAAGCTTTAAACACCAAAACTTTTAGAATAATGGAAAAAAGATCGTTTTTTATATGCTACTGTAGAAAAAAGCACTTGAAGATCTCATCATCACTAATGTATAGAATTTATTAGAAACGCAAGCAACATGAAGCATGAACATGCTTCAGTTCTTCTACATGGCGTGGCCAGCTAACTCTGCTACCGTAAGCTAATTCCGTAACGGTTTTTCCTCATTTTGTTTTGCCTACAATTCCCAAACTGACTATCGTAGAGTGTCGTGGACATCTGAAGTTCAAGAGAAAAGTCTCGTTAACATTTTAAGACGTTTTGCAGCCTTACAACATGTATCTTTGAGAACCTGTAACCTAAACTTTTTAATTTTTAGGTGTCCAATATTTAGGTTACAACTTCTTAACGATACACGTTGTAAGGCTGCAAAGCGCTTAAAATGTTAACGAGACTTTTCTCTTCAACTTAAGGGGGGGAGGATTCACCTGCCCATTTTTTTCCACCGGTTTGTAGCGGACACCGTTTTTCTTTTTTGCCCTATTTTTAAAGTTTCAATAAAAACTTCATTTTTAGATATGAAAAGTTGATTCTAGCGTAGTTCGAGAGAGACCATTAACCTGTATAAGGGGAAATACTTTTCATGAAGTTTGACACAGAAATTTAACGTTCACCTTCCCGAGGAAACTTCAGAGCCAAAAGTATTTTTCACCTCACCTTACAGCTAGTTCCGCTCGAACCAAGCATTTTGAAGCAAAACTCTGGGTACAAAAGTTGTTCAAAATCGAATTTTGCAGGCTCTAATGAGAGGCTTTTTTAAAATTGTCTGTTTTCGATTTTTAAATTAAAAAATACGAAATTTTAAAATTTTAAAAATTTAATTTAAAAACCATTTAAAAAAGACTCTCGTTAGGGACTGCCGAATTCGATTCTGAAGAACTTTTGTACCCAGAGTTTTGCTTCAAAATGCTTGCTTCGGGCGAAACTAGCCGTAAGGTGAAGTGAAAAATGTTCACTGAGCCAAAAAGCAGCGATATTTACAATTTTTGCATTTTGCCTTCAAGACTTCCCAATTTGTGGAGGACACTTCGAAGTATATATCCTGAAGTTTTTTCGGCTTACTGACATTATCTGGCTGAGAAAAAAATGAATTACTTAAAACAATACTGTCAAATTTTCGATTTAACAGACTTAACGAGCGGCGAAAAATGAATTCTAAAATTTTTAAGGTAGTCCATCTTGTAGCTCGTGAAATTCTCTATCAGATGAAGTATTGCCTGAATTTTTTTCGTTTAGTCATTATTTTATAAAGGGAACTTTATGCTAGTAGAGTAGGCTTAACGTTAATTATAAGAGCGATTGAATGTGTACAAATTATCTAGTACTCACATTTTTTGTGCACTTTTGTTTAAATTGATCCATTCGTAATCACTTGGAATATCGTTTCCACAACAAAATGGTACTCCACTTTCGTCTTGACAACATGCATCAGCAAGAACAGAAGTAGTGATCGGACATATAATTTCAGCATTTGAACTATTAATAGAGGCATTGTTCTGAGTGCAGTAGTAGTATGTGGTCGACGGGTATTGGGTTGAGTATCGGTTATCTAAATAAGATTAGCACAGCCATGAAGAACGATAATCACCACTAACACTGTTTTGTTTAGTAAATTGAAATGAATTGAGACATTATATATGGTGTGGGCAAGACATTAGCTCTATAAACATTCTACTCAATAAGAAGAGTATTGTAGGTTTTCGTGTCCTATAATCATGCTCACGTTAACAAACCGTTGATCAAAACATATGCTTCTTACTTCCATTTCCGATGTAAATTGATCTTGTTCGGCTTGTGTAGCTTGTTGCTATCGGTAAAAATTTACTGGTTGCCCTAGTCCATAGTGTTCCGGATGGCTGACGAATAGTCTGACCCGTACGAATATTTTGAATACCTGACGTTCGAATAACAGAACTGGAACCAGAGCTTCTACTGCCACTGCTTCGCGATCCACCGTTTCGTGATCCACTACTTCCTGATCCACTACTTCCCGATCCACTGCTTCGCGATCCACCGTTTCGTGATCCACTACTTCCCGATCCACTGCTTCGCGATCCACCACCTCGAGAACCTCCACCGCCTCGAGAACCTCCACCTGAACTTGACTTTCGTTGTTGAAGAGAATTTATTAAGTCTAAAAATAAGGCAAGACTAATTCAGACTGATACAGTTTTATATTATCGAGAGACAACCACTTTTGTTTCCGGCCTTCAATGTAACGCGTGGCAATCACTTATCACGCAAAATTGAATAATATTTTAGTAGTTTTAAAGTATAATGCATACAGAGCTTAAGCGATGAACAAAAGCCAAGGCAAAGCAGAAAACCAGATATTCATGGTCAGTAATATAAAATTCAAAGCTAAATATATCAGCAACGAGTGTATTCAGTTAACAACTCGTAGAAAAATGAAACAAAAATTGTGAACCTGATAAGAGATTCACTTTTTAATTTTGGACAAACATTTTAGTCATTACCATGTTAAGAATACCAGGAACTTCTTAAAATTATCTTACTAAGATTTTGATTATGATCTGAATAAGATTTGATGGATCTGCGTTCATCACCAATTTTTTCACACTTTTTGAGTAAGCCATGGTTTATTAACAATTTATGCTAAATATGCATCTGTTCGGTTAAGCGAACCGAGATAAACCGATATCGGATTAAACTGAATTTATCATCTTATATTTTGCTTTTTATAAATTCTTTTCTTTCTGCTTCTCTATTTATTGTAAATCACTGAGTTATTATATATATCCGACCATCATATTTACAATTAAAAACGGTTAATATCGATTATAGAACACATTCGAGCTATCTTTTGACAAACAAGAAAAGTTCTAAAGACGTTCTTTATACAAGTACTTGATTATCTTGTAAGTGTGTGAAAAAATTAGCAAGTATTTTCAAAATCACGTGCTTGCCATAAACTTTTACAAGTATTCTTTAAGTCGCACTCTTAAAAAAATGTGTTCTTCGCGTTTTCAAAGAACTACTTGAAGATCTCATTTAAGTTCTTTGAAATATGAAGAACTTGATTTTGATTTTTCTATAAAAAATAAATTTTTCTTTCATTTCAGTTTTTCGGCTCATTTTAGTTCTACAGAAAAACTTGATTTTTCAAGATATGCCAAACACTATATTTCTATTAAGTTCTTTAAAGATCGTGAAGCTTAAAAAGGAAAAGAAAATCACATATGTAGATTAGGCATGCACCAGTTTTTAATTGGTGTTAGGGCATCCGGGAGAATTGCTATAAATCAGTTATCACGATTCTCTCAGAGCTGTAAAACATCTAATTTTGTAGAAAAATGTTTGCTCTACAAAATGCATTTGTTAAAAGAATTCCAGAATCATTTCTAAGAAAACTTAGAGCATTCTAAAATGTACTAAATTACGAAAAAAAAACTATTCGAACAGTTTTTTTTCCGTGATTTAATCTATTTTTGAATACTCCGAGTTTTTTTAGAAATGATTCTGGAATTCTTTTAAGAAATGTATTTTGTAGAGCAAACATTTTTCTGCAAAATTAGATGTTTTACAGCTCTGAGAGAATCGTGATAACTGATTTATAGCAATTCTCCCTAACACCAGTTAAAAGCTGGTGCATGCCTAATGTAGATCACCGATTTTATTTTGCAATTTCTGATATATATAAGATACATGATTTTTTCTTGCAGAAACTTAAACTTATTCTTACAAATATCTCTTTATATAACAACAACGTGCACACTTTGAGAACATATTTGTTTTCGACAAGGGAGTTCTAAAATTCGACTCGAACCGTACGTGTCGAGTACATACGGCGTCTGAAACCTGATTCGATCCGGATGGAATCCGATTCTAAACGTCAGATGTGGATTACATAGTTTTCTTCACTCATGCAGATCTCCAGTTGACAGTATTTATACACTATAAAAGATACTTTGGGCAGTCGATCACAGATTTAGTATTGAAAGTTGGCTGACGACAAGAAAAAATAAGATTCAGTTTTTTGGAAAAAGCTGAAGAACAGAAATATGTTTTTCGATCTGATGTTTTCTGGAAAACAAATGTTCCATATAGGGATCTGAAACAATGAAAAAATCAATTGCTGTTCTGTCGGAAAATGAAAAAATCAGTTTTGCAAATTTTCAGAAAAAACCCACATCAGATCCCTATTTGGGACAAATGAAAAACACAGTTTCAGTTTTCTGAAGAAGTTATTTTTTTCTACAGTGTGCAATGCTTGATTCTTTTCATATGCCGAATTTTGTGAAAATACTTGCAGTTTTACTTGACAAGTACACTGTAAAATAGAAAATTACTAGTTATGAAAAGTAGAGACTTCTAAATTTTTTTCGAAATTTGCAAATTGAGAATTTTAAAAAAAAGTCGAATTTCTAAAAGGTTCTTTACAATTTTCACGTTTTGTTAGAAAATCGTCGGCGATTTTCAAACGAGAAATTTCGCAGAGAATGCGTGTATCGATCCTTTGAAATTTGGGATGTGGAATTTAACTGCAGGTAATTTCTATTACGCATAAAATTACATTAACTACGGATCTGATCTGAACATCCGAACCAAATTTTCAGCGAATAATGATCATGTCAAAATATGTTGACGAAATTCTTTCTGGCTCTATCTCTTCTCGCTCGTGTGATATTGCCACAACAGTAGTTAAAATGGAGCTGTTAAAGTTCTCTAAAATCGTCTCTCAGTTTAGGAAGTACAGAACTAGAAATGGTTTTTCATTTCGTAGAAAAAATGTTATCATTTTGACAGTAAAGAGTCGAATTTCTGAAAGTTTGTGCTTGTGGTTAACGTTGCATCTTTCTCGTCGAAGACGTCAAACCATTGACAGACTCCTTCAGATTTTTCAGAGATCATTAGTTTTCCTTACATTCCGAAACGAAACTCAAAATCCGCTTCTGTGCGGTCAAAACGACAACATTTCTCTACCAAACAAAAACGAACCCCGAGCTCAATAGCATCTAGACTAATTACAAAATGTGAGAAACTCTTAAAATGACGAAGAGAAAAATCGATTTTAAGATATAGAACATTAGTATGATCCAGAGTTTGGGACCGCTAGTAAAACTGTCATAACTTTTGATGGAAGCTTCGCTCCAAGTTGGAAGTCATCAAATTTGAACGAGAAATGTTTGCTTCAGAAATTAGAATTGGGATTTTTTTCGATACCAGCATTTTATCAAAATATTAGAATTTTAGAAAATTGTTTTTTAGGCTTTTCATAGAACTCCTTTAGACTTCTTCACTGAATAGACCACTCGTTTTCATTCATTTAGAGATAGCATGTTGGCGGTTTGTCCACATAACGCGACACTTTGCTGATTAAGTTTTTAAAAAATTTTTATTATCCAAGAATCGATATGAGCACATCACTAGATGCAGTTTTTCGCGTTGATTACGAATCCGATCTCCTTAGGAAATAAAATGAAAAATTTTAGTAGAATAATTTTAATTTAACATGTTTAAAAACTTAAATATAAAATTTTTGACCTAGAAAGTTTTTTAAAAAATTTTAAAATTTACACCATACGATAGAAACTTAAATTCTCTACAAAATGGCTCATTGTTTTCGACAATTCGACTTTAGGAACAAAAGTTATGCCTTTTCGATGTTTCAAGGTTTCAGCCAAGTTTAAAAGCCTGACAAAAATTTTTCAACTTTATTTTTCATATAAATCGATTGAATATCATCAAATCTATGGCAAATATAAAAAATCAAGTTTTTTGGAGGACATGAATGATGAAAGTGCCTGAAAATTCACTGACAAATAAGTTTGTCACGCCGTCACATTTATTTATTGACATTTATAAGCGAGGGAGAGACTTTGGAAGAGAATTTTTTTAATATTAGATAGCTCGTAAGCTTCTCTAAAATGTTCGCTCTAGACAGTTTCCATTTGCTCAAGTAATTTCGCAAGTAATTAGCATTTAATTGACTGCACAAAATGGCGGTAAAATCATCCTTCTACCTCTTATAGTTTCTATAAAAATTGCGAATTATTAATACTATGTCAAAAATGTCACACCGTTACGTTTGGATAAACCGCTGGAAAGTGGTGGTTTAGTTATTAGAATGTTAGTTGTGATTATCTTAGCTAAGAATAACAAAATACGATTTACTCACTTTCAACATCATCTTCTTGTTTTTCATTTATTAGGTTTTGATCATGTTCAAATTCATCTAAAATATCTGCTTCCATCTGATCAATTTTTGTTGAATAATCTTTACCAGTCAGTTTTTCACACAGCTTTCTCCATCCTTCATCATCTTCTTCATAAGTTGCTTGTTCAGTGTCGAGCGCATCACATATTTTTAGAAGTAGATCAGGAGTTGTATTTTTTACACGTTTGAAAGTTGAAGATAGCGCAGTGGGAATAAAAAGGAAACTTAACAAAAAAATTTGATTCTTCATCCCTCAAAAATAACTTTTTCTTGACTTATCTTCGTCGTATTAATACATTGACACGTTTCATTGAAGTATAAGAAAAAAAGTACTTGCCGTCAATTCACCTTAGAAAAAATATTTTGACACATGGTTATACGTTAAAATAAAGTAGGAAAAAGGTGTTTTACTGGTTGTTATGTACAAAATAGTCATGCTCAACCGTATTTCTCGATATTATTCATTCTGCATTTTTCATATTTTCTCTTAATTACCAACACTGATTATAATAGAACAGACAACAAAAAATTGTATGCCTCTATAGCTGTGATACATGTAGGTTCTGAACACAAACTCATTTTTGGCACAGTTTATTTAATCTTAGTCAATCTTGTATATTTATTACATTGATGAGAAATTCCAATATCATGTTTAAAAAGTCATTATATATATGAGTGAATTGCATTGGCATTGTACTGTTTCGAAAAAAAACCGGAAAAAAAACAGTTTATGAATAAAAAATTTCTGAATCATATATTAGATAGTACTACTTCCGAGGTTTATGAAAAAAACATTCCCATCACTTGGTACCATATTGGCTGAGAAATTTGATTTTTTCTAAGAGCTGTACAATCTCTGAGTATTGTCAGTAAAAAAAAGAATGAACTCGGATGTTTTTTTAATAACATTTGATAAAAAGTAGCTAGAGAGCTTTGACCTTCGCCATGCGAAAGAAGAGACTTGCTTTCACAAGCATAAACTTTTCCGGAAGTGTTTTCTGGAACAGGTTTTCTAGGAGATCTTTGGAAAAGCAGGCCGTGTATACAAATTTTTCAATAGGATGGTATTGATTTTCTTCCATGCTACGATAGCCCAAGGTATCCTCTTCAAAATGAGAGTCAAACGAGGCCTTGATTTTCCGCGGCTCGGGTGCTGTGTCGAGTTTTCTGCGAGTCCCAGGGCTGGCAT
>CAJNOQ010002683.1:6857-23121 GCA_905250885.1 Didymodactylos carnosus | reverse complement strand
ATGCCACTGGAAAGAGCATTGTCGAAAACCTATAAGAAACATGTTTCGAGTCGTTCAGGTTACTTTATCTTGAAATTCAAATTTTCAGCACGAAATTGTTCGTGTGAATCTCAAAAACTAAGAAATTTCTAGAATTCAAAATCGAGTGACCGAAACTAAATGAGTTATAAACCATTCGATCGATGCAGTTTTTCACGCTGATTCCGAATATGGCATTATATTTGAAGTAAAGTGCGCTTATGAGTGAGAAAATCATCAAATACTTGAAAACCCATTATGGGTTTTGGAAAATCCATAACTCGACTTACAAGAAAAAGGGAAAAAAAGGGAAAATCCCAGTGATGTAGCATGGTCTAGGAAACATTTTGATGCATTTATATGTTAATTTCGCGTGGGGCTAACGAGGGCGATTCAACTATACTGCGGTAGTCTCATGTCGGATTGACGTGATGAGAAATTCATGAGCTTACTGAATTTTACTTATTGAATTTCGTTTCGACGTAGAAACATTTTGTTACCAGTAGATAGCTGAGGACATACTGATTCCGAATATGTGCTTTCAAATCGTTTAGCATAGCTGAGTGAGCAAAGAACCGTGTTTTGCGATATCCGTTATGAATTTTCTGTATCCCATTTTCTCCTCGTAGGAGTCGATCTCAAAATAGACATTTATACACCATTCGATAGCCCATGCGAAGGGCTACATTTTATACTATTTGTTTTTGAAAACAGTACGACTTCGCTTTTTCGCCTAATGTCCGTCTGAATGCCCACTATGCCTAGTGAACTGAGACTTGACTCGGACTGAAAAATAGGACTTGCGCATCTGTTTTTCACATATATGTTGATATTATTTGATTTAAAGGATAGACTGAATTCTAAGATGCTTTTCAAAAACGTTGGATTTGGTTGGTTGGAACAAACTTCCAGTTTGTTCGACAATAAAACAGACGGATCGCGCGGTCTTTTGGAGCTAAAGGTGTCAAATTGTCTTTCATTCAGTACTATTGTTTAGCCTAAATTAGGAGGGGAATGACTCATACAAAAATTTGTCTGCTTTATAATGGCGAATCGCGTCTGATATCAGTTTCTTCAAACATGAATTCGAGAAATGATTTATATTCTTGTCCCAAAGAGGGAAAATACTCTCGCAAGAAAAAATAGTGACACATTCTGCATGATGCATATGTAGCGGGAATTTTTCCTGTTCTATTTTTCATAATATCAAGAAGATATATAAAACGAAGAAACATACTGGCATCATCAGAATAGAAAACGAAAGACAGAATGGAAAATTATCTTATCAAATATTGGTTTCTTATTTGTTTTACCATTGTTATCGGTCTCGCTTATGTTTATCCTGACCTGGGCAAAAGTAACGGTATTCTTCAAAGTCAGTGGACCATCAATCAGCCATGCATCATACTCGTCTTTTTTCTCAGCGGTCTGCTACTCGAAACAAGATTATTCGCTCATGAAATCATTCGTATCCGGCTACACGCTCTGGTTCAATTGTACAATCTTGTATTCATTCCGTTTATCATTTATGGTCTCGCTGTACTTTATCTAAAAATCGAGTCATCATTTAGTTTCAACAAGACACTCATCGCTGGTATCGTCATCACGTCGTGTCTATGTACCACAGTCTCAAGTAACGTTATCATGACGAAACAATCGGGTGGCAATGAGTACTCGGCACTAATTAATTCAGCACTTGGAAACATCCTTGGGGTGTTCATCTCACCAGCACTCGTCACTTTATTCATGAAAAACCCTAATATTGATCCATTAGCGGGAAACATTACAAACAGCATCGATCAATTAGCGGGAAACATTACAAACAGCATCGATCAATTAGCGGGAAACATTACAAACAGCATTGATCAATTAGCGGGAAACATTACAAACAGCATTGATCAATTAGCGGGAAATATTACAAACAGTACACGTCATATTCTAGATTACAAACAAACACTGATTAAGCTCGGTTTGACTCTCATTTTGCCGTTAGCCATCGGCCAGTGTATTCAGCTAATTTGGAGTGATCGCCTAAAATTACTCATCCCCAAATTGAAACTTGCAAAAGTGTCGAGTGTGGCTTTATTATTCATTTTATGGTGTGTATTTTGCAATGCCTTCGCTAACAAATCGTTTGAACGCATTTCTAAAATTGATTTTCTACTACTAATCACCATTGACATTGTCCTGTACATTGGCTTCTCGATTATCCTCACGGGTATTGCTCGAATACCGATTGAATATTGGCAGTTCTCACGAAAAGACACAGTGGCTATCGTTTATTCAAGTATATCAAAAACCATAGGGATGGGTATTCCGTTGATCAATGCTCTCTATGGTGGACAAGATGCTCAAATAGTGGCGCTGTTAGCACTACCCGTCATTAGTTATTACATTATCCAACTCATCCTGGGCTCAATTCAAACTGTGTTATTTCAGCATTGGCTCAAACGAGATAAAGCACCTCAAAAAGGGCTTATTACATTCCCACCTAATATGCTTAAACTTATTATCGAAAAGCAAAAGATAGTAACTTTTGTGTAGATCTTTTCCTAATAATAAATGTGATTTATGAATGAAATTAATATACGAGATAACATGAAGCATTTTGTGCATCACACCGTTCCTTGACTTTGGATTACAATAAAAAACTCAAATAGAATTAGTTAATAATTTTTCAAAAAAAACTCATTTTCACAATACATACAATACAATTTTAAACACGATACGCAGATTTCTTGAAGAGTGGTGAGAAGAAAATCTCACAGTATCTTAAAGTCATGGTTTTGTCCAAATTTTTACAGAAGAATCGAGAAATTTTGTGGTTTTGCAAGCCTAATATTTTTTGATTGGATCCTTTAACTGAACGCTTTCCATCGAAATATTTTCCGTAAAAACGAATAAAGAAGCTAAGAGGCATTAGCATAAAAATATCTGGAATTAAAATCATATTTTTGTCTTGACCGAGGACTGCCAGACGGATTAACTCACAGTTTTCTTAAGTAGTATGTCAGGTAACCTGGCGAGTCTATCCATCATCTATTCATTCCTTCAATCTTAAACGGCATTTTCCCTTTGTTCAAACTAATTATAGCCCACTAATTTTGTTCAAATATATCAGAACAGTCCGAAAACTTCAGTTGATAAGTTCAGGCCCGTTTTGTTGCTCTTCATTATCAACAGAATTTTAGAACGGTTTTTATATCATCGACCACTCTCTAAAAAAAGCGCTTTCTCAAAAACGGAAAGTGGTAGTATCTTGACAGCGGGAACTAATTTTCTTCATTTTAACGGTTTGTGGTTATCCAGAGACCTATGTTACAAGCAGTTACGGTGAAATCTTTATACTTCTTCTTTGAATCTCTATACATACCACACTAGATTGAAAATTATCAGCTATTTATACATTTTTTTAGATTTGTTCCAGCTGTAAAAATAGAGTATGAAAATCGAAAATGGAAGTGTCCGAATAATTTTGGAACTAACTGTATATGTGATCTGACTGGGACTGGGAATGGGACTGGGACTTTTGACTTGAACTTATTTTTTAACTAACAACAAACATCTGTAAAAGAAGAATTATAGCTAAATAAAGGTGAAATAAATATGCGTAATAGTTATGCTACCAGTACAGAAAAGAAAAGATAATCGTCAATAGGTAGAAGAATACAAAAAGAAAAGAGTTACTTAAATGAGCTGATTTAATGTTACAGTTAATACAACGCTTTCTCACGAGAAGTAACAATCAGTAGTATCGCGTGGCCCCCGAATAACTGGCCCTCCTCTTATTTTGCTTATAATTTCTTTTCTTTTCAATCCTTAGACCTGATTGTTTTTCCAGAAGATGCGCCGTCAAATTTTCTACAAATCTTGATCAAACTTGTTTCAATGAAACGACCAACTTTCTAAGCCGAAAGAACGTTTTGTTCCACCACTTTCATTGAGTTGGACGATAAGAAGAAGAAAACATACGCCTTTTGTAGCCCTTGAAAAGCACTATCAGTCAGTATTAGGTGCACAATGTAAAATCAATCTTTGAGACTTACATTGACTTTCTCCTCTTTGAGGCTTTACAAAATTTAGCTGTTTGAATGTGTAGATTCGGAGCTCCTGGAAAAATGCTGCATAACGAAGCTTTTTTCATAAATTCACCTGCCGAACAATAGCAGATTTTGGCCACTTGACAGTGAATTTTAGAATGTTAGATTTTTCAGTACTCACTTAGATTTGAACGAACTGTGAACTGCATAAAAAGAAAGAGCACACTTCAAAGTACTCAAAAATATCTTCACTTTTGTTTTATTGTTTTTAGAGTTTCTTAAAATAATCCAAAATTTGTAAAACAAAACAGCTTAGAAAGTTGGTCTTTTTCATCATGTTAAGTAAACTTCGTTTCATTTTTCTCCTTACCGTTTCATAAAAACAAGTCTGATCAAGATTTGTAGAGAATTTGACGACACATCTTCTGGAAAAACAATCAGGTCTAAGGATTGAAAAGAAAAGAAATTATAAGCAAAATACGACGAGGACCATTTATTCTGGGTCACCCGATACTATGAAAAAAGCTGAAGTCACATGTTCTGCTCAACTTACTTGCTGTTATTTCCTATTGACTAAGGACTGATTTTGCCCTAAAGAATATTCAAATTTTTTTGGAAACAATAGTACCGACAAAGATATTTGAAATCTTATTTATCGACTGTCATCAATAGTTTCTTATTTATCTTATCTTATTAATTATTTTCAATTTTTGAGTTCTACCGGAAGTTCATCATCGAATTCAATATCATCAAATATCCATTACAAATTTAACCCCCAAAATATCTTCAGTATCAATCTCAGTCGACTAATCTTATAACCTGCATATTATGTACAAAATCTCTATGTTTTAATTTTACCGGGTTTTATAATTCTCAATCCTATTCGTGTATATTTTTCGGGATGTTTCTATAATATAAACTCGAATATCTACTTGATAAATTCTAAAAAATCTAATTGTACGACATATAGCATTTGAAACTAAATGTAAATGTCATACTTTTATTATTCATATGTTTGTTAAAAAATACTGGTATGAAAGTTACAACTGCGTAAATGAAACTTGAACATATGAAAATAATTAAAATAAACAAACACTTAAAAGAGATCAATGTATGTTTGAACTAGAATTTTTTTTTCTTTTTTTTGCATTTTTCATCTTCACCTACTCTGTAATAAGATTCTCGAGTGATCACTACATGCTGTTAGTCATCTTTAAAAAAAGTCATTTACTTATTCTAAAGAAAGAACAGATGAGTATCAGAAAGGTAAGTTTTTTATTTTTTGCTATTATCATTCATCTCACATAACTCACTTTAATGAATCATACATCTAATAAGGTGACTGTTGTATTTTTTTTTTTGTCTTCTTTTCTTCTACTTTCAAATATTTTCGAGAAACAAATATTCTACACTGTACATTTCAATGACATTCTTCTCTTCTTATTTTTCTTTTCAAACTTTTTTCAGCACATGTATAGAAAGAGAGAAATAGTGTAGGTTGAAAAAGTTTATAAGTAATAATACGAGGAGAATCTATAAATATATACGCAATTGACAAAACAACATATATCTTTCTAAAACAGTAGCTCGACGTATTCGTATAAAAATCTGAAAAAATTTTTAAATTTTTAAACTGTATTACTTATAAACAATAATGATGTCAAATTCGAGAGAATTTTATACCGAATATATAAATGGGTAAGAAATAGGTTTATTTTCCTAATTTTTTGACTCGATCCTGTGAAAATCTACATTTCGTCTCCACGACTAAGTACTGACCATCAATAAATTCTTTGCTATGTAATAAGTGTAAATATGATTCATGAGTTAAACATTAACGATCTCTAATAGGACTGTGTTCACGACAACTATTCTGACTCAGATTATGTCTTCTCTGAGTGTCACGTCTTCGTGATCAATCTTCGATTAGTTATCCAAATGAGATATAGATTTCAGCAATAGTTGTTCTTATGATGATGGATTCAGAAAAATGTGGTATAGACAATCATCTTAGACCATAAAAAATTTGTTCCATAACCATCTATTTTAGTAAAATGAGTTTTTCTGTTCTTATATCTTACCACATTCTCCATGAAAATTTCTTAGATCCGCCACACTGTAAAAAAATAGTCGTAGATTAATAAAATATCAAAAAGGGTTTATTGAGACCAATAAACCTTTTAAAAAACGCTCTTCCGTTTTTTATATCCAAAAAACTAAAAAGCGTTCGTGACAGATGCAAAATGAAAAATGGGCGGTTTTTTACCAAAAATAAAAAACTGAAGAGATTTTTAGCTGGTATTTTAAACTCGACAAAAAACTGAAAAGGGTTTTTTATTTTTGATAAAAAAACCGCCCGTTTTTTATTTTGCATCTGTCACGAACGCTTTTTAGTTTTTTGGATGTAAAAAACGGAAAAGCGTTTTTTAAAAGGTTTATTGGTCTCAATAAACCCTTTTTGATAGTTTATTAATCTACGACTATTTTTTACAGTGCACTACCGTTTTATTAATTTTCCTATGAAGATAAAAATTTAATGTCTGTTGCTTTTGAAAAGTTCGATATTTGTAACATGCGTTCTGCTACTAAAATTGTAAGGTGACGCTTGATTACTAATTTGAGTCAAATTCATATATAAAAGGTAATTTAATGATATATTAGTTATTTCTTAGTTGGCAGTGTGATGTGATGTACTTTGTTTCCGACTTCTCGTCCGTTGCTTTTAACAACATGTTTTAAGGCTCATAGTCAGTTTTTTTTACAAATTTATAAATAACACGGTTTTTTTCTCCGCTTTATGAATGTCAAGTATATTGTGTATATGTTAAATAAAAAAAACTGAAAACAAATCGATAGTGTTTAATAATGTAAATAGCAGAAGAAAAATGATTGTATAGAATGTAAAAACAGTAAAACCCTCGTTTTTCAGGTGTTATACGTGAGACACTATATTAGTAATAGAGAAAGAATCATTTAATCATCGCCGCCCGATGCGACCTTTTCTGTACTGTAGTTGTATTAATTCGTGTCATTTACAATTAGCAAACACTTGATAAACAGCATCGTGTTGTAAAAAGTACAAGAGGGAAGGAAAGAGTGTAGGAGTAATGATTTAGTAATCGATTTATTGTTGAAACGAGTATATGCATAAAACTTTGACGTTTTTTTTTATTCACTTTCTTTGTAGTATTGCAAGTCCAAAATCGTCTCGTCGATCAGCAGGCACAAACGGTTTAGTTACAAGCGGTATTGCTCAACATACCAATCCACTACACAATCCTCTCTATCCAAATCAACAACAACAACAACAACAACAACAGCAACAACAACCGTTATCAACTGAAACCGGAGGAATGCCTCACTATGGTGGAGGAGCAGAGAAGTGTGCAAGATGTATGAAAAGTGTTTATATGGCGGAGAAAAAGGTCGGAGCAGGAAGGGTATGTAATGAATTGCCTTTTGAGAAAATTACAAGATAATATTGATGGGTCGCTAACAGGGCAATTGCCCGTCCTGGAAAAAAATATCAAAGGCAATAAGCAGTTATTGTACTGTGAAGAATTATATTTCGCAGGGGCGTATTTTCTTAAAATTTAAAGTAAAGAAAAAGAACAATGTTTGATTGAAAATGACGTACGTCTCTGGAATGTACGTTTCTGCTTATACCACTCTAAAAAGTTTATTGACTCTCTTCTAGAAAAAGTTTTCCGGCTCACTCATGCAAGATACTTATTATTTTATTTTTAATTTGTCTTAGCCATTCCACAATCGCTGTTTCAGTTGTCGTACATGTAACAGAAAATTAGATGCAATGACTTTAGCCGAACATAAAGGAGAAATTTATTGTAAAGGTTAGTCATTATATTTTAATTTTTCAAGTAAAGTGAAACTTGTGATACATCTAGCGTTTACTTCTCTAGTAAGTGCATAGTGTTTTATAAGTCGTAACTTCACTTGAACTGAGAATGATTTCTTGCTTCAAGTAAAGCAGTATTTTGCATGATCATTTCTTCTCTCATTTCAGGATGTTACACACGTCAGTATGGTGTTCATGGAGTGGCAAGCGGTGTTACGATGTCAACGGAAAGTACTTCGACAAATTCATCTGCTCGTCATTCTCGCCGTTCATCGTATGGCAATGATTTAAATGATATGTATACACCAACACCTCAAAATCAAAATATACGTCAACGTAGTCATTCGAATGAAGGTTTAGTCGATGGAGGAAATCACCATTTTCCATGGAAAGATGTTGTTATACCTAAAAACAACAACAATCTCTATCCGGAAGTTCCACACGGCAATAAAACATCTTCGAACCATGATCAACAACAAACATGGTATGGAAATGAAACAAATTCTAGACAATTACAACCAACCTTCGAAACCGGACATCCGACAGCCTTTCAACCAGTTCATCAAAAATATGACGGACTCGAAGCAATCATTAACTATCATGGTGAGAATTTGAGAAGCAAAGGTTAAGAGACTGAATCCTTATGATGGAAAAAATTTTTCCTTCTAGGTAAACCGATGAAAACGTTATCCAGAGATATTGGCTTCTCGAGGATTGCGCCTACCCAATTTCCTCAACCGCCTGCACAGTTTTCTCAAATACCAGTATCTACTCGACGTCAACATAGTCGTGATTCATCCGTTAGCGAAGATGCATCTGAAGATATCGCTAATTACATTTACAATGGCGAAAAAAAACAAACGCCAAAATCACCTGGCACCTCAAATTTAATTGAAACTCCTGTGACACCAAAAGCCGATCGACATTTGCACACAGATGGAGTTAGTGAACTAATATCACCCAATAAATCAGCAACAAAAATAACAGAATCACCATATCATGATCGAAGTAGAAGTCCCTCACCCGTTAATTATAACCGACAAACCAGTAGAGAAAGACAAATTGAAATTAATACAGGTATGTCTTCTAATTTACCTGCCGTAACTTATAGATATTATTTATTCGTTTGATCATTATATCTTCAAAGCCTTATACTTATTCATTGTTTTTTCATTTAGATAATTCTGCTCGTTTGTCTGCTAATGATCATTCAAAAACAAATTTTGCCAATGAAAATTTCGGTATATCCGGTGGATCTTCAAAAACCCATTATAGTGAAATAAGTCATAATTCAAGCTATCATTCATCATCATCTCATGCAAGTGACACAAAACAATATGGTAATAGCACTACCAATACAACATATCAAAATTTAAGAGATTCATCACCCATTAAGTACGATCGATATGGCAGTAGTGAAAAACCAAGAGAATCTTCATCAGTTAAACATAATACTACTTCAACAACATATGATCGTTCTCCTTCACCTCATAATGAATTATCCCCTCGAAATTCCTCTTACAGCTATGTTGAACAAACAAAAACAACGTCAACTACCAGTCCTGGTGCTGGACACTACGATAAACCACGTTCACCTTCGCCATTTAGTGCATCACAAACACCAGCAACAAATTATAATAATTATGCTGGAACAGTGAACAATAATACACATGATTATGTAAATGTAAGTCTAAATTAATATAGAAAAATTGAGCAACTAAAAAACATGAGATTTCTGTAAGACTATAAACTATTTTATAGTGAGTTCGCCAAAATTCACAGGACATGAATAATTTTAACATAACTTTTTGTTTCCTATTTTAGGTAACCACACCAGTTACTGATCGTCCATCAGTTACTCGTTTATCTCCATCTACCTCAACAGCATCAACCTCTCGCGGCCCATCTGGCTCGGCTTTAGGCAACTTCATGGCAACGACACATGATATGGCTTCGAATATATCATCATCACCTTTAGGAGGACCAGCTAAAAACTCGACAATAGCAGCGTTGATCAAACCTCATCGACCAATTTCACGTCAAAGTGATGATGAATTTGAAGAGTAGACAAAAAAAGGAAATAATCTCTATCTATTATTATTAATGATCCCTCTTTTCAACCCTTCTATAAGTCATATACCTTTCTTTTCCTTATACTTTTGCCGTTGGAACATTTTTTTTCATATATTTATCATTAGTATAACATCTCTTTGTTAAATTTTTTTCTCATAAAAATGAAAACTAGCAATATCCTCGTTGTTTGTCTTCTACTGTCTCATTGTGCAATTTCTTTTTTCGATTTCTAAATGCATTCGTTCGTTCGTTGCTATTTTTTTTATTCATTTTTACTTTTCATGTTATGTTATATTTAATAAAAATTATGACAAACAAATTCAATTAAAACGAGGAAATTACAATAATATTGTAAATGTTATTCTTGCACTTAATCTTCTATAAAAATCTGTATTCCAACGATGTTTACAATTGTTTAAGAAATTTTACTAAAAATAGTACAATTGAAATTCATTCAAAGTCGCAATAAAATAGTATCAGCTATTTACTAACATGTATCCACTGAATATCATACACGTTCGTTCTCGATATTACTGAACTGGAGCCCTGCAGGTTGCCACTTTTCGGCAACCTATAACCTAACCTATAAAAAATTTCACAACCTAATCCTAACCTACCCTGTGATTTTTTGTTTTCAATTCACAGACGTTACATGCTTAGAGATATAAGATTGAATCTTAAAATAGATTGCGAATCATATAATATAATACTTTTTTGTCTGAGTACATGGTAGTTCTTGTAATCAAGAAAAAAAGTGTCTAACTGACTCTTTCTCCTCCCAGTCATACAGGTCACTTGTAACAAGGTTTCTTTTGAAAAGTGCTTCATTAAGAGGCGGACGATTTTATCGTTTTGAAGAGATAAGTTGAACAGGTAAGTTAGGGGAAAATATAGGACTAGGCATGCACTGAGTAATTGACTAAGGATTTTATATTTTTTCAAAAACCTGACGTTTCGTTAGTTACTTCGTTAAGAATTTTCTGACTCGGTAAGAATATAGAGCAAACATTTCTCTATAAAATGAGAGATTGAACAGCTCTGCATGATTTGTTTTAAGATTTTGGTAGCGATACCTCAAGAACACATAATCGAGTAGTAAACGAGTATTGAGTGCTTGATTAGTCTTTTATGGGATATTACTGCCGAAATCTCAAAACAAATCATGCAGAGTTGTCCAACCTCTCATTTTATAGAGAAATGTTTGCTCTATATTCTTACCGAGTTAGAAAATTCTTAACGAAGTAACTAACGAAACGTCAGGTTTTTGAAAAAATATAAAATCCTTAGTCAATTACTCAGTGCATGCCTAGTCCTATATTTTCCCCTAACTTACCTGTTCAACTTATCTCTTCAAAACGATAAAATCGTCCGCCTCTTAATGAAGCACTTTTCAAAAGAAACCTTGTTACAAGTGACCTGTATGACTGGGAGGAGAAAGAGTCAGTTAGACACTTTTTTTCTTGATTACAAGAACTACCATGTACTCAGACAAAAAAGTATTATATTATATGATTCGCAATCTATTTTAAGATCCAATCTTATATCGCCAGGCGTGATTCTGCTACCTAGTCACTATCTGATCACAAGCAAACTATAATGTATAAAACCATCACAAATTTGATCAGTGAAATACAAAGATTTTTAGAAATTTGCCTTTTTATTTTACACAAGTTACTTTGCCTTTTGCCTTTTCTGATTTTTTATGTTGTCCATTAATTGTCGATTTTTACTTATTGTGGATGCTGTAATGATTCGATTGCTCTCCATATTAAAAACTATGTTTAGATCAACTATGAATCATTAAAATCAATTTTCCGTCACAGAAGAGCAGATTAATGTCTAATGTCTCTTCATCAATTTTTAATGAATAGGTACTATTGATTCTGAAGCTAAACATGTCTTTGTCTTATTCTAATGGTCACTCGGGGTTATTATCGCTCAATTTTCAACATTGCATTCGTTTTTGATTTTTTTTTCTTCTACTTATTCTGCCATAGGGAAAGAAAACAAAAAAATATAGCATAAAAAACTGCGATAAAAAACAAAAATAAACAAAAAAATGTACAGGACTGAACTCAGCAAACAAACAAAAACTGAAAAAAAGTTCTTTATTACCATCTTTGGTGTGTTTATAGAGATATTTCTTCACATTACTATTCGATACTGATCTTTCTTCCAAAGACAAAAGCCCATCTTTAAAATTCTTTGTTTTTTTGACTACAATAGAATAGAATTGACGGAATTGTATTGCCAATAAAAACACAATTCTTGTAAATCTATAAATTAAGAGCACTTGACTATGGGCCAAAACAAAATGATTACCTAAGTAAATATTTAGCAAACAGAGCCATTTTGTTCATTTAGTTACATTGATACAGAAACGTTTATTCATTGCTATACTAAATAGAAAAAATAATGTGCCCAAACAAAATAAGTTAATCAACATATGAGAGCACTTGACGGTTTTGATCATTCTGTTTGAGATGAAATACTTATTCTAACTCGAAAATATAATAAAAAGTGTTAGAACATCAATCTTCATATCATTTTTTAATAACAATGTCACAATTAAATAAAACACCAGACTGAGAAAACAGAAAATGGACAAAAATTTGGTACATTGTTTTTTTTAAACTACTTATGTCTACTTGATTGATAGATTGTATTGTTGTCGTTTGTAATGAAGATGGTGTAGTTGGAGTTTGTGTTGTTGATGGATAAATGACAGAGCAGCAATGTTTTCTTATCCGTTTGGGTTTATAAAGAAGATGAAGAAATGGTAATTGCTTGTTGCTGTTTGGCGAGTAAAGCTCGAACGTATTGCGTAAAATCAAATTTATTAGTTGGCTCTGAGTGAGATTTTGTTAATTCATTTTGAAAACGATTATTTAGATCATTTGCCGTACATAGTAGACGAATGTTATTTTGAGATAATAGTTGATTGATCTCTTTGACAGATGTTAATTTAGGTGCCGAAATGGGAGTAGTAGTAGACGGTGATAATGCTATAACTGAAGACGTTGAGAGAGTTGTTGAACGTTGTGTTGATGAACGTTTTGATAGATTTTCATTATTAATCGCTATTGGTGCTTCTTTCAAACGAGTATACGAATGATCATGATAAATAGTTAAAGTGGCTGGATCACGTATATTATGATTATTATATATCTGAACTAAAGATGAGCGAGGCTGAACGAAAAAAAAACAGAAACTTGTAAATTGATGATGAGACATCTCTTAATTAAAATTGAACGAAATATTCTTTGAGGCGCAACTATTTTCAAGCTTGTAATATCTTAATTTGAAATAAGCATTAATCAGATCGTTTCTGTTTCTTGCTGCTCAACAATGTCTAAACACACTCCATTACTTAATTCAAGTTCTCGCTGTATTTTTTATTTGAATTCAAGCGTAAAAACCTACACTGAAGGATTAATCATAGAATATCGCTCGAAAGTAATTCCATCTACATATTTTGAAACTATCGTCAATCATTCTCTCATTGGCTTCTAACCAGTTTTTGCGACTTGTATGATTTAAAAACTCTTACTCGTTTTGTCGTTGTTGGAGGCTTATAATCCATTTCATCGTCATCGCTTAAACCGGTTGATTGTCGATAGTTTCTTGTTTTTGAGAAACGACTTGACGTTCTAGTTGTGTTATTATTATCATCTGCAGTTATTTGAGTATATTCAAAAGCATTTGTTGATCGTTGACATTTCGATGGATTTATATCGTCCATGTCATCGACTTGAGATGTTTGAGGTTGATATTCAGACCAAATTTCTTTGGAATATTTTAGTAAACGATTAGATATACGCCCAAGTACTAAAAGAAAACACATATTTTAGAAGGTTAACAAATAGTATTCGTATCTTCAAGCTAACATTTCACACAAATGTCGAATAACTATTTATCCAAAACTGTAAGAAACTGTTGCTGTTATTTATTAGGAAATGAAGGACATTTACAAACATGTATTCGGTGTCAGTGCTAACCGAAATCAATGGGCACAGTGGGTGGAATAGATAGAGACGCAAAATGGTCTATAATCACTATTACTATCTATTTACACGTACCACTCCGTTTTCCATTATATTTTTTACAATTTTCTACCATCAATTCAATATCTGAAAGAAATTCGTTTGAATTATTTACATAACACTGATGATTAATCTTTGTTTGAATAGTTGACAAATCAATGGGTTTCTAAAATAGTAGAAAACAAGTACTTCTTTAAAAATAAACATTTATCAAAAAACTTACTTCAATAACACTAAAATAAAGTGGTGCTATTTCTTCTGTAACCGGTTCTAGAAATGGCCAACTATTTTCATATGTACGTAACATATTCAAAACTAAAACAGAAAGAGCTAAACATTTTAAAGGGTATAAAAATATCTCACGAGTCCATTATATACTTTAATTCCTCGAAAATTTCACGAATTTATCAATCCTCTTGACCTTCATAAACGAAAAATGCAACGCTTGGGAACTTAATCATTATGGATAACAGTTATTTTCAAGTAAAAGATATTTTCGATGGATCATCTTCTTTGTGTGATCTAATGAGCAATGATGTGATGTTCTTGTCGAAAATCGCTTTTAGATAAAACCTTTTAACCAAATGTTTTTCGGTCAAAGCTTATTGTTTTCTATAGGTACAATTTTGCAAGCTAATCTCGAACCGAGGAAACTCATTAGACTGAACCCGTTCTATTTAAGACAAATACACGTAATAAAAAATAATTTTTGTATATTTCTCTCATGGAATGTAGGAAAATTTTTGGTTTCTATGTTACTTAAGGGTGGGACTCATTCACAGTGTAACGTAAATTTTTATTAAAACTCAAAGAGGCAGCATTAATCTGTTCTAAAGTGTAATGAGCACACCTTTTTGATAAATATCATTTGTCTTATTTGTTGATAATATTCCTGCATTATTAGACGTTGATCCTGACATTTGAGATAAATTTTCGTCTTTTGTTAAGAAATTAGAATTTTCCGAACTTGTTCCATTAATGGCGACTGTTGGCATCGAAGATACACTATTCTCAGAATTAAATTCATTCAAATCATCAAAACTTGTCGAAGACGAATCCAATAAATGATTTCCATTTAACACGGCTGCACGACGACGAATACGAGAGGCACGTTCTTAAAGAGTTAATTTAACAGAAAATATATTAAAAAAACATGTAGAAATTCAGCCACCGGAAAGGACGATTTTAAAATCTTTAATTATGTCTTACCTTCTCGTTTTTTGACTTGATCCTGCCGTTCTAAGCGTTCTTTTTCTTGGGCAATTATCATTTCTTGTTTTCTCTTGTATTCGAAAAACTTTTCATTTCTCTCTTTTTGTTCAGCATCAAATTGTTCTTTTTGTATTCGTGTTTGTCTTTTTGTTTCGAGTCGAGTGGACGATCGTTTAGGTCCATACTTAGCAAATAAATCTGATGAACGTTTTTGTGTTTCACGTTCTTTTCTTGAGTAAATATCAGGTAGTTCTTGAATAAGTAAAAGTAATGTTTGTAGTAAACGTTTATCTTGAACTTTTGTCGATTGTTTATACACAGAAATGAATATTTCCCATTCATCTAATGTACGACATACACATCCCCATGATGTTATCCTAGAGTTAAAACAGGTGCAATTTAGAATCAGAGGTAAAACTGCCAGAAATGTTAGAGGCAGGGAATAAACAATGCACTAAAAAACATTCACTTATTTCAGAATAGTATTCCACTTATATCGCTCTCATTTTCATGTGATAGAAAGTATTTTGTAACCTATCAATGAAAACAAACGTCTCGTTTTAGTGCATGGCACTTTTTTTCTTCCTTCCGCACTAAGGTTGCCAACTCTTCTGATTTTGGAGGTTTTTTCTGATCGCTTTCTGATTTTTAACTTTTTTAATTAGTAGTGGAGAACACGGTTTCTGGAGAAAAGGCTGACGTAATATCTTCATGAATGTCTACACTACTTGAGTTATTAGTTGAATTGGATGTTCTCAACTCCCATCATAACATATTATCTTCATGAACAAGAGGGTTGTTGGTAATAAACTTGCAAATGACCAGTTTGGAACACAAATAATACGTTTTAGATTAGCTCGTTTCTCAGATGTGATGGCATTATCAACTGACGTTGTGCGAGCTAAAGCTCTCTTAGGTAGTGGCGTAGTTAAGGAAGGACCTAGAGGCCCCCGCGGGCGGGGGGGGGGGGGGGGGGGGGGGGGGGGGGGGGGGGGGGGGGGGGGGGGGGGGGGGGGGGGGGG
>CAJNOQ010002682.1:0-23123 GCA_905250885.1 Didymodactylos carnosus | reverse complement strand
GGGATCCTCGTTAAATTCCCCATCGATTGATGCATTCCGTTTTCTTGTAAACCAGCCCCAGGAAAAGTGACCTGTTTCCCTATGTGTGACGAAGTTATGAAGTTTTTTGCTAGAAGTCACAAAGACCGTTTTCTTCTCTTGTTTAGTACGCGTTTATCTGTTATTAACTTTTTCTTTTAGACTCGTTTTATGTTTGTCAGGCTCTTGAAAATGTATATCATGATACAAAAAAGATTAAAATTCAGTGGTTATCATTGGTAGATGATGAAGATGACGATGAAGATGAGGAAACTATTACTGAAAATAGCCGATTTAAATTGGATTATGTCGACTCGATCGTGCCTCAAACAATTTTGACTGGCATCGTGAAAGTAAAACAACATGATGATGATACAATATCGTTAAGGAAAGAAGATATTGATGAAACAAAACGTCTACTTGAAAAATCAATTAATGGTGAATCATTATCTTCATCAGATGATAGTCAGTCAGAGAATGAGAATGATAAGTCCGATGAATCCGATGATGAGAATTTTACTATCTCGAAACCGAAGAAAAAACGAACAACAGTGGTAAAAAAACGAGTAAAAAACATCCGTAAATCAAACAGCACTCAGGATCCCATGACAGTACCCAAAAAATCTAGGAAAAGTCTATTGACTAATGACAAAACGAAACCTGTAAAGAAACGTCCAAGAAAAACAAATTCGAATGCACAATCATCGGATAGTGGAGGACGTAAGTTACTCACTATTTGCAGCTTACTATAGAACTAATGGTTAAGATATCGGATATAGACAAGCTTGCAAAAATGTAGGAATATTGGATTTTAAAGTGATTTTCTGTCAAATTTTTTATCAACTTTTTAGTTGGGCGTACTGTAAAAGTGTATCCTGTAAATAATTATTTTTATTTTAGGTATAAGAAAACGTCGTCGTACAAAAGATATTTCAGAAGTGACTGAAGAAAATACAGCATCGACAACTACTAAAAAAAAATCATCGAAAAAGAGTAGGTATTTAGTTTCTCGAAGTCTGATAATATATACATTTTTTTGTGATGTTTGTTTTAGATGCTGGTGCTGCACCATCGAAAGCAAAACTATTTAAGGTTCAAAGTAATCGATTTCTCAAAGAAAATGTCAACGTGACAGTATATCGAAAAGAGCCCTTTTTTGAAGATAGGTCTGTGAACTTACTCGTTTGTTTCAATTGTTAACAAATATATATAAATATTTTGTTTTGTTTTAGCGTGCCTGTGCCATATATATCAAGTGTTGTTCAGAGTAAATTAGCGATACGCGCAGTCTTACTCGATGATTCAATATTGCTAAAAAAATTGATCGATGATGTCGAAACTGTTTGTTGTGTAAGTGAATCAAACATACTTTTTGTAAATAAAATTTTTTTCATTCTTTATGTTTGTACAGGTTCATTTAGAACGTGGACTTTTCAATGATTATTCAGCTATACATTATGCTATACAAACAAATAATTTAAATATGATGAAACAGTTATTCGATGATATTAAAACACCAAAAAAAGATCGCTGTCCTTTTCCACAAATAAATATGCCCACAAGATCAACAGGAGCGTACGTATGATTGTAGTTCCCACGCCTACAGTCCCTGTATCTGGGACACTTATTGCCATGGTATGAACATGTTCTCTTGTGTGTGTTTAGGTATAATATCAACACATTTGGTTTTAAAACAGCACAAATTACTGCTAGCAGAGGTGTTAAAGAAGGAAACAATGCCTTTAATAAGGTACAATTGATTGAAATTAATCTCTATTTTTTTCTACTATCATTTATTTTTAAGGATGAATCGAAAATGAATAATACATTTGATGAAAATAATGTTCTGTTATATGCCATGAAAACTGGCTGCAGTAGAGAAGCATATGATCTTCTTTTAAAAGAATTTCCAGAATTGGTAAGGAATCGATTTATCTACACGTTTTTCGGCTAGAATAATAAGGTTTTTTCTCATTGTAAGCTGAGAACTAAGCGATATTACTAAAAATATAATAACAAACGACAGATTAGTAAGAATCTAGAAAACAACAGTGTAGCTAACGATACATTTGTTAAAAATGGAAGAAATTATCGAGGTCATTACATTTGTAGACTAAATCTCATTTTAAGAAGAAAAAAACAACAATCTTCAGCACATGTATTTCATCGAAAGCAGAACTAATAATATGATTATTTGTATTCATTATTTCAGCCAAACTATGCCTATGAAAATATTTATCAAGTTGTACTTAGTGGTCATAGAAAATTAGCTGCCAGTATCATCGAAGATATTGAACAAAACACCTTTCATGGTTTCAACTATTTGCATAAACAAGTATGATCCTCGTGTAACGCAATAGTACCTTGACGGAATCGAAGTAACACTCAGTCAGTCATAGTCATTCCGGAAAAGCGCAGGAAACTCTGTTTACGAAAAATTTTACGCGTTTAGCGAGTTTCGAATAATAACGCGCAAGAAGCTACGAGTGTGTGTCAGAGCTTCCTGCGCTTTTCTGGAATGACTATGACTGACTGGGCATATTGAGTTATACTTTTGTTTTATCGTGAGCAAAATAATAGCTCTACAATTGAAGACAAGTTAAAATTGAAAAAAAAATGTTAACAATTTGATCTATTTTAGGTGTTATTGTATGATAATCAAGACATAACAATCAATCGTGCATCAAGTGTATTGAAAAAGTCAAGAAGCAATTCTCAAGTACACAAATGTTTTTATTAAATGATGTAATATTAGAAAGAGTTATGATTTTCTTTATATTTTTATGTTAGATTACACCAATGCATTGTGCAGCAATAAATCCAAATTCAAAATATTTAAAACAATTGTTAACTACAATGCCAGAAATTAATGTATTAGACAAATACGAACGAAGACCGATTCATTTTGCTGCTGCATGTGAAGGACCAGAACCACTTGAATATCTATTATCAAGGTAGTTAGAATTAAGTTTATTTCTAATAGTATTGACAATTACTTTGTAAATAATAGTAAATAGATTGTAATATCTATTATTTATTGTTTTAGAGAAGCTAATTTAAATGACTGTGATAGGGGTGGAAATACACCATTGCACATTGCATGTGAATATGGACGAGCAATTAATGCTGAAATTTTATTACGAACAGCAAAAGAAAAAGCTGAATCAGATGAAATCGATGGTAGTAAAAATATGATTTTATTAATTCGGTTAAATAAATAACAGTTTTCTTTCTTTATTTTAGATATTTCTAATATTAATGTTAAATTTGGTTTGGCATCTATCAATCGTTCAAATAAAGCTCGAATGTATCCAATTCATTTGGCAGTGATGAAAAATAATTTGGTAATTTGAATATTAAAAAAAAAAACACTTATTGATAAACTATCATTTATGTCTTTGCTAGGATTGTGTGAAAGTTCTTGTTAATCATGGTGCAAATATTGACATGCCACTTGGTATCAGTTCTGAAAAAGTAAATGCATTAATGATTGCCTGTCAAAAAGGCTTTTTAAAAATTATCACATATTTAATTGAAAATGGGGCCAAAGTTGAATCGAGAGGTATATTGAAACAAATTTTAAAATATCAAATATTTGATAATTCTACTTCTATTTAGATCGTTTTAAAAGAACTCCTTTAATACATGCGTGTATGTGTGGTAATGCTCATGTAGTCTCGTATCTATTACGATTGGGAGCAAATCCAAATGTTTTTGATAGTTCTTTAAATACGGCTTTACATTATGCTACTGCATATGGTTGGTATTTTTGTGTAAAATTATTATTAGAAGCGGGTGCAAATCCAAATTGTGTCACTTCATGGCAGGTAAAATCGAATACTGTTTGTCTTAATGATTGTTAGAGTTCAAACTTCAAAATGATATATATTTTTTATTCAATAAAAAAAAGTATAAACATTCAAATGTTTAGAAGTTTTTATTTAAAACTAAAAAAAAAAAACTGTTTAGTTATAACAAAAATAACTTTTTAGACGACACCACTTGCAGTCGGTTTTTTGAAAGGACATTATGGTTTGTGTGATTATTTATTAACTGAACATAAAGCTGATATCAATTTTAAAACAGATGAAGGTATTCATCATTTATGAAACTATTTCGATTATAACAACTATTGTTTTCCTTTTTTTTTTCATAGGTTTAACATTGGTTATGTTGACTCTTGGTCTTAATATATCGTCATTTGCCGTTCAACAATTAGAATATGTTGTCAACAAACATAAAGCCGATTGTACAATTGTTGATTCATCTGGATGTAATGCGGTATACATATAGTCTATATTGTTCAACTGCAGATATTTTTAACTTTTTTTTATTTTAGTTTCATTATTTAGCAACTAATAAATCCCATACAAGTATACATCTTGTCGTAAGAGTGGAATAAAATAGTCAATTAAACATTTTATATATGATTTTCTTTCATTTTATAGCGAGTTGAAGATAAAGCTCATCTACGTGATAATTATTTTAAAATGGCTGAAATATTACTTGAAAATGGTTGTGATCCTAATAAAATGAATAATAAAGCTCAATCACCACTAATGGTTTCACTGGAAATCGTAAGCTCTTTCTATTCTATTATTCACTCAATTATATAAATAAATAAATAAATAAATAAATATTTTCTTTCTCTATATAATAGAACAATTTTATTCTTGTCGATTATTTGATCGATAAAGCAAATGTTAAAATAACGTCGGATATTAGTCATGATGGTAAAAATCTATTGCATTATTTTGCAATTCAATGTAAAGAATATGATCTCATACAAACATTGCTCAAATTAGTAAATAACTTTTCTAGAAGTTAAATGTTTAATTATTAATCATTTTTTTATTTATTATTTTAGCCCGCTAGTCAAGAAATTAAAGATATGGGAAAAATGATGGATAATAAATCAATGAATCCATTTCACTACGCATGTCGAGTTTTCAATCAATATTGCGTTACACACAAAGTAAATAAGAATCTTTAACGAATCAACATTTTATAAACTAAATTCGATATTAGCAATTGTCCTTTTAAAATAGAACCCACGTACTTTTTTTTTGTTTGTTTTTGTCATATCAGAGAGAATAACAAATATATATCCAACTTGTTGTTTTTATTCTCTCTACTATAAAAGAATTCAAATATTTTCTGGGATATCTCTATTTGTCTGTATCTTATAGGCTGTGACTTTAATCAATGCATCGGATAAATTAAAGGATGAATATCGTTCTATTGTTCAAATGATTGGCTATTTACTTGATATCGCTGAATGTAATCCAGATGTTGGAATAAATAATGAAGAAACTGAACAAACTCTGCCAGATATCTCAAGTGATCATGATGATGACGATAATAATGACGATGATGATGAAGAAGAAGAAGCGGCGACAATGGTTGAAGACAATGATAAGATTATCACTAATAGTGGTAATAAAAAAAAAAACCAACAATTAAAAGAAATGAGTATATTTTCGTTATTACGTACAGTACCATATATGCCAATTGATAATCATCCACTACATTTAATCCTTGAAAAAACAAAAAATGTCAATCCATTGCATCATCAAACAAATCGTACACCATTGTTAGAGGCAATATATCTAAGAGAATCTACAATAGTTAGTCTGTTAATTAAACATGACTCATGTGATATTCAACTGGCAACATCAAATTTACCGAAAGAACAATGCATGACACCATTGTTATTATCGTCGAAAATGGAACTATGGTCAATTGTACGTCTACTATTAAAACATAAACATTGTGATTTAACAACAACAGATGCTTATGGTAATCAGGCATTGCATTATCTAGTCCAAAATCGACAACGTCTATCCGAAATGTTACAAGTATTAGAACTCTATATTGATAAAATGAAACATTTAGGATTAACATCAACATTAATAAATTCGAGCGGAAAACGTAATAGTACTCCATTACATATGGCTGTCTACAATAATCCTCGAACAACCGATGCAACTATCGACGTTGAACAGATATTAATTGATAATGGAAGTGATTTGTTCGCAAATGACAATTTGGGTAACATTCCATTACACAATGTATTTATGAATAAAAATAATGTCACTGAAGATCCTGTTGAACTGTGTATGTTAATTATAAACTCAATGAATCATAAATTATTAGATGCAAAAAATAATGATGGTAATACACCGTTACATTTGGCTGTTATGAGAAATTCAACTGTTTGTGTAATGTTACTACAACAACATAATGCATCATTATTAGTTAAAAATAATTTAAATAATTCTATTATTGGTACATGTATAGCAAATGGATATTTAAATTTATTTATTTCATTTTTACAACAACAACTTGATATTGATTTATCAGAGTTGTATACAACATCTTTAGAACAACAGATAATACCAGTAAAAGATGTTCAAATGAAAACCAGATCATTATTTAGTAAAGCAAAAAATTCAATTTCCACTAAACAAATTACCACATCAAAAATAACAATGAATGGTACACTATCAAAAACAATAAGCTCATTGAATGAGAGATGGTTATGGAATTTTGCTCGTCAAATACCAAAAAAATCTGATCAACGTTCATTAATATTATCAATCGTTGAAAAAGAATGGCAAGGTGCACTCTCATTAATCTTAAATAATATAGAACGTTATCATTTAACCTATGTTCAAGTGATTGAAGCAGCTATAATGGCAAAAAAATTGAATTTAGTTGTCCGTTTATTTAAACGTATCAAAGATAAATATATATTACAAAACAAAAATCAAAATAAACAAACTCTATTTCATATATTAGCCAATATGAGTACACCAATGGAAAATGATGAAGAATTAATTAAACAAGTTGCTCAACATTTATACGATAATCATGTGTCATACAATGATCGAGATAAATTTGGATGTTTACCGATTCATTATGCTTGTGTTAAACATAATTTTATATTATTAGATTTTCTGAGTAAAATTAAAACAACTAAATTTGATCTAAATATTTTGGATGGTCATAATAATAGAGCTATTGGACTATTTTTTTGGACATGTGGTTATATAACATATGATCAAAAAATATTAGAAAATATTAAATCTTATATAAGCTCTGGTGATCAGTTAGATTGTTTATGTAGTTATGAAAATGAAATGAATGTAAATCCATTATCATTTGGTCATATTGAACAAACGAGAAAAGTATCTTATCCAATATCAACAGATCGATCGTCAATAATAATTCGAACATCACCATTAATTAATGCCATTGTTTATAATGATTTTTATTTAGTTAAATTTTTATTGAATTGTGGTGCATCATGCAACTATCAAGATGACGAAAAACGAACGCCGTTAATGCATGCCACTTTGCAAGTATGTTGTATATTATCGAACTTAGTTTTCTCTGACGACGATTATCGAAGCAATTGGATCTTACTCATAGAGAACTTTACATAGGAGTTTTTTTAGCACAAGGATATAGTTTATTTCATCTCATATAGGATAAAATAGAATAGTTTAGTTTCATAAGTTATTACGAATTTAAAGTCGCTTAAAAAATCTCTAATGTAAATAGGAAAATTTCTTAGAGGTAAAACTTTGATTATTAGAGATTTCTTAATTCCGATTACCTCTTCATTTAGAACAACATCAATATTGTTAAGCTTTTATTGAATAATAATTATAACATATCGCAACAATCTACAACTACCCCGGCGGTATCTCTTTTCAGTAGAGGAAGAGGTATGCTCAGTTTTCATCAAGTTTTCTCTATTTAATGTAAATCTTTCAGAAGCACTATGAGTGTTTCTTCGTTTTTCTGCTGAAATACAGTTTGTCATAGATAATATATAATGCTGATTACGACTTTGATATCTATGTTGATCTATATCTCTTGTCTCTACTTTTAAGATCTTCAATGATACTAAAAGTGTGCCTAAGAGCGAAAAGTTCGAGGGATGAAAATTAAATTCAAACATTTAGTAATCTTAAAGAAGTTTCAGATAAGTCGAATATGTAAGACTTTAGATGTACGAGTGATTTAATTAACAAAAAAATCATTTGTTTTCTATTTATGCTTATCAGCTTAAGTTAACATTAATTAAACTTGAAGCATGTACGTAAGCCTAGACTATCTAAAATTCTTGATTAAAACATAATCATTACTTCAAAAATGACAACTGAACCTTATATTTGAAATTTCTTTAAGATTTGGATTAGTTGTATACCATTTGGGAAGACATCTCTTGATAATGAGTATTGAGACAACATTCATCTATCTTAAACTATACACTAATAAGTAGCGATAAGTTCCTTTTAAATACAGTTATTTAAATTTTAAAATGAGCATAGGTGTATGAATGTTGTCTCGCCAATGTTAACTTAAGCTGATAAGCATAAATAGAGAACAAATGATTTTTTTGTTAATTAAATCACTCGTACATCTAAAGGCTTACATATTCGACTTATCTGAAACTCCTTTAAGATTACTAAATGTTTGAATTTAATTTTCATCCTTCGAACTTTTCGCTCTTAGGCACACTTTTAGTACCATTGAAGATCTTAAAAGTAGAGACAAGAGATATGGATCAACATAGATATCAAAGTCGTAATCAGCATTACATATTACCTCTGCGGTACTGTAGAAGCATAGAATTATTCACTCAGAATGACTCTAATTTTTGATGCGAATCTCTGTTTATTTAGGAAAAGGGGGATTAAAACGTCATGCTCCAATGCCTGGATTCTTTTTGGGCGTTCAACCGATCACTACCGTGTCAAACGAAAATATAGAAGATGAAACTGCTCCACCACCATTTCAGATGACAAGTAAAATTGATTTAAATGAAAAAGATTCATTAGGCAGAACATGTATACATCATCTAATACAACCATTTCAAGACGGTTCATTCGAGAATGTTGAGCTCTTAAGACTGTTACATGACTGTGGTTCATCATTGACACAATTCGATCTGGCTGGTTTATCACCATTACAGTACAGTTCAATTAACGGATCGAATACACTGTGTGATGAATTAAAAACATTTATTGGAAATATTGATCAGACAATATCGACAGATAAAGTGACATTTGAACATTTTGAAATTAATGATCAAAATCAAAAATTATTATCTTCCATACAAAAGCCAGATTATTCTGCGGATGCTCAATCATTGATTGACTTGTATTTAACAAAACATCAGCCAAGTGTTCATAATTCAGCCTATGATGTTGATCCACATTCAGATATGGTGAGAGGAGGTGAAGTTCTTATTGATAAAGAACAGAACATTCCATTTGATGTACGCCTAACGAAAACTGATGTACAATACGGACTATTTGGTCTATACAATTTTTATCGAATGCAAATAATCAAACACAAAAGCAAAACAGATTTATATTTTCTATTTACAAGATGGGGAAGAATAGGTATATGTCACGTGTCTTTACTATTTTTAAGTTTGTTTTTGGTCTAAACTACTTTTAAGATTACTCTTTCCATAAATTCTTCTAAAACTCAAAAGGTTAAGTTATTTTTTTCTACGTTCAGTGATTTATGGTTAATAAGGCAATATAAACACAAGTCAGACTTTGATGGGACGTAGTAGTTTTTAGTGAAAGTATTGATCAAAAAAATTATTGAGATATTCGAAAAAAAGCTGTCTCCTATAATTGTTAATCTTTTTCTCTGGTTAATATTTCAATTCGTCTATCCATGAAAATATAAACTGACGAACTACGACTTTTTTTGTGTGTTCTAAGTTTAAAACATCGAATATCCGCTTTACGTATTAATAAGTTGCTTGATTATTTTTTAGGCATCGACGGTCAACATCAATTAACGCCGTAGGTTCTATCTTGTGATTCTGAGACGCTAATAACTCGTTAATACCGTATTTTGAATCATCTTGTATATTATAGTTGTTGTATTTAGATACTCAACATTGGATGAATGTAGGAAAGAATTTTGCAAAGTATTCAAAGAGAAAACTGGCAACGATTGGAAAGATATCGATACGTTTGATCAAAAACCAAAAAAATACAATTTGATTCGTTTGAGTGAACGTGAAATGACAAAATATCCGAACGTTGCACTTGATTTCGATACATTAAAAAATATCAGATATCCCTCAAGCAAATTACACTCACTACCCTATATAAATTTAATGAAAACATTTATGAATCAACAAGCAGTACAAACAAATTTAGAGAAGACAAAGTTAGATATTGAATGGATGCCCGTCTCACAACTGAAACGCGACACGTTATCACAAGCACAAGATTTATTGATTAAATTAAAAACTCATATTGACCAAAAACAAGAATTAGAACTACAACGTCGAAAAGACCAACAAGATGAATATAAACAATGTGCGGAAACAATATATAGTTTATCAAACAAGTATTATGCATTAATTCCACAAAAAGGTTATATCAATGAAAAACTGCCTGTTTTAACAACTGAGCAGGAAATAAAACAACAATTAAAAATAATTGAAGATCTATTAGAATTAGAATTGAATTATAAAATGTTATTGGGAGCACAAGCCAAAATGTCAAGTGAGTGTCGTATGAATGATCGTATTTATTTCTCGTTTCTGAACACAAGACGTTTTTCATCTCTTTAATCTTACAGTTCATTTATTACCGAGATTCTAACAGCAGATGTTAGTTGATATACTTGTCTATTTAGATATAAATCCTGTTGATTATTTATATAAGTCAATCGGTTGTCAGTTTCAATTAATGAATCGCGATGATATAGAATCACAATTAATCTTACGTTATATATGGTCTAGTGGTAAAGAAATGAAAATAATTTTATGTCCATTTTTTGTCTAAACACTATTTTTCTTTAGCGCCACAAATACATGTTGAACAAATATTTAAAATCTCTCGTCCCGGTGAAGATGATCGTTTATCTAAACACAAACTCGATAATCATTGGTTGTTATGGCACGGAACAGGAATATGTAATCTAATTAGTATTCTCACTCGTGGTAAGTTCATATATGACATATAATAATAAATTTTCCATCATTTTCTATTGTACTTAGGTCTGATTGTGGGACCATTAGCAGCAACATCAAATGGTTCAATGTTTGGTAAAGGCATTTATACAGCTGATTTATTTGCAAAAAGTTTAAGTTATTGCCATGGCATAAACACTAATGATACAGCTGGAGGAAAATCAAGACGTTTTATGTTATTGTGTGAAGTAGCATTAGGAAATGTCAAAGAAATTACACAGTGTACGGATGAAGAAAAACATATTGATTTTGAAACACATCAAAGTTGTAAAGCAATCGGAAGATCTATACCTGATCCAAAACATACCATTACGTTAAATGCTGTTACATTAAATACCAGTGAGTATCTTATTCTTTTCTAACACGGAATAAAATCTCATAATTATACATTTTATCGTATAGGTGTTCGTATGCCGCTAGGTAAAATAATTCCTAATCCTTCACTTGAACGTCAACCTTTTGCACGCATGCCATACAATGAATACATTGTTTATGATGAATCACAAGTTGCATTGAGATATTTAGTACAATTTTCAGAATGATACAGTGTGATAATTTTTTTTATTAAGTTATTACATACAAAGATATATATTTAACCGTCGAATGTCGTGTTTCATATTAATTTAACTTTTGTTCGTATGAAAATTTTGAGTGATATTGTGTACAGTTTGTCTGTTGTTTTTTTCTAACTAGCCGAAAAGGAAATAAATATATATGTGATTTCTATATACTGCAAGTTTGTCCAACTATTATTGATTTTTTTGTTCAGATTTAAATAGATTGAAAAGCTGTTTTCGTTTAATTGTTCTATTTATAGTGTTTTTATCACGATTGTTTTGTAATTAAGTATTTTTGTTCACTCATCTGGTTGTTCTCTTGCTTTTGTGATTTTTATAATTTTTACTTTTATTTGGAATGCATCAATGTATTTTTCAATAAAAACAACACATTAGAGTATATAGATTAGAGTTTAGTAAATCAACGAATAAAATATAAAAGGTCATGCCACGTCATCTGGTCGAAAACTTGATTCTGTAACATTTTGTGCTATTTTCTCGTTTTTATATTTTTTCGATCGAAACGATGTTTGGAGCTCGTGATTTTCTCGTATTGTGAAAGAAAGTGTGCTTAACAAAATGGCAAATCTTAGAGCTCTCTAGAATTTTTAGTTAATAAGATGTTGTAAAAATATTCAACACCACTCTTAAAAATTTTCAGTTTTTTAAGCCTCTCCCTCACTCAGAAATCTATTTTCAATACGGAACGTCAGATCTCGATGAAATTCTCAGTAAATGTTACTCATATCAAAGTTAGATTATAGGAAAGTTTTAAGCTTTATATCTCGCGTTTCCTCAGAGTTATTCATAAAACAATGGTCAGAAGTAGTAACGCTTCCGATTTCTTTGCAATTTTAAGTGCTAAAATTCTCGGATTGGTTTTAAAATGTAGCCAAGAAATGGCACTACAAGTTAACAGAGTCTGATTTTTGGTTTTCGGCTTAGTTTCTGAGAAAAATAAAAATTTTCCGAAAACTTCAGAAAAAAGTAGCTAGTTCTTCGGACACTTATTATTTTTCTCAGAAACTAAGCCGAAAATCAAAAATCAGACTCTGTTAGCTTGTAGTGTCATTTCTTGGCTACATTTTAAAACCAATCCGAGAATTTTAGCACTTAAAATTGCAGAGAAATCTGGGATGCCCCAACATCTACTGTTTAAGAAATGAGCATGTGCAAAGATATATGCGGCATATTCTTCAGCATATTCATTCACTTCAACGATACTTTGAGTAATTGGAAAACAAGAAAAAATCCATGTTTTATTGTGCGGTACCTTTAGAAAAACCTCCCAGAACGTTCCAAAATCCATCGCTAAGACTAAAAACTATAGTGCCTTCGAAAGCTGACACTTTGGTCTATCCAACAACGTATAAATCTCAAAAACGGCTTTCTTTTAGCGAGGGAGTGGAGAAGATCCTACACAAGATATATCTACGTTTTCTTGATATACTTCCATAACTGTGAAACCAATGGAACTCCGAGATCTGTCATTTTGTTAAGCACACTTTCCTTCGCAATTTGAGACAATCACAAGCTCCAGGCGCCTTTGATGCCTGTGTAGGGTGAACAGCAGTTACTGGAATCAAATATATATTAAATACTGCATTTCTTGTGAATAGAAGTTTAGATTTTTGTTTTTAAATTGAAAAAGACTACCTGAAAGAGGGTAGATGCATAGATCGTCAGTAATTTTAGCGACGTGTACAAATACTCATTTATACAACTAACGAGGAACACTATTCTACTGTAACACTTCTTTTTCATCGTTCATACGCTGATCGATAGAGGGTATCGGATAGTAAAAAGCCAAAAATGCGTGCCAATGACTCTTGAAGACCCAGTTTTCTGGAAAACCAGTGTTTCATAAACTCTGAAAAATAATCAAAACCTTTCCTTAGTGAGACATGATGTACCCCGCAAATTTCTGATTAAAATGAGACATCTCCCAGCTCTGCACAACCTTTCTTTGCAAAGTTATAGAATTTACAAGAAAAGTCCTAAATGTTCATTCTCAGCTCAAAGCTACAGAAATCAGAAGAATTTAATTCAGAGCTTTTGTTGTAAGTTCTATAACTTTGCAAAGAAAGGTTGTGCAGAGCTTGGAGATGTCACATTTTAATCAGAAATTTGCGGGGTACAATCATGTCTCACTAAGGAAAGGTTTTGATTATTTTTCAGAGTTTATGAAAAACTGGGTCTTCAAGAGTCATTGGCACGAACCCTTTTAAGCTTTTTACTATCCCGATACCCTCTATCGATCGACGTATGAACGATTGAAAAAGGAGTGTTACAGCAGAATAGTGTTCCTCGTAAATAGAATTGAGAACTCATCATGTTACTGCGCTTTATAATGCAAATTCTTGCCTTCACTCTTCTATTCTCATTGATACAGTTATTCTTAGATTTCATGATCCTTTCAGACTATAGTCAACAGACGGAATGTGACAACAATATCAACGTTACTCGCTAGTATCGATTGTTTCCCATAATGAATCAGTTAAGCTCCAATATAAACACAAGTTTCGACAAGATGCTGATTACATGTAAATATTTGAAATAGGTGCGCGTTTACTGCAATAATATGAACTCCATTTGATTGCTATTTAAGAGAAAAAAGTAATAAATATTTAGCATGTGTTTGGAAATGTCCATGATCTGTGTTTCGAATGAGTTCAGAAGTGTGGCTGAGGAAGCATAATTATGAAAGTAATACATTTGCTAGTGATAGTATGAACTAGTTATGAATGAAATGTGATAATCTCATGAAAACAAAACTTCTCCCCGAATACAATTTAACATTTTTATTGTTATTCGTCATGTTCATTCTAAACAGAAACAATTTAAAGGTATCTGTTAATTAACCGTCTATGGTATCTGGACTCCTTTCCCTATTAAATCTTTTCATAGTGTTCAGACACTTGTTATTTGTCACTATTATGCTATTATCTCACAAGAACAAATTGAACGACGTTTCACTTTTCTGTTATATGTCGAAAAAATTGATAATTTTTCTTTTCCATATACATAGAATCATCCAATCGCTTAATAATAAAAATCTTTTCTTTTTTTTCTTCATCTTGAATAAATTGTACATATGTACAGAATGTGTCTTTCTCGTTGTTTCATTTCATACACTTGTTTTCTTTTCTCATTCTATCCTTGCATTCTTCTGTGTACTTGCTACTCATAATTCTGATTAAAATTTGAATTGTTTCATTTGATATGATCTCGTACCATCAACATTTCATTTAATAAATAAATTGTTCTAAAAGAAGACAAGGCAATTGACAGTGATTATTAATTAAATTAATTTTTCTATACTATTCATTTAAAATATTGATTTTAAAACATGTGTACATCGATATTCGTTACATTTGATCAACTATGATATATATAACTGGAATTATGAGCCAATTCAAGAAAGTACAAATTATTCTGATTATATTTTTGTTTAATCCAAGTCAACAATGGCTGTAAGTAAAAATAATTTCTGTTGTTATAGAAAAAATGTTGTTCTGGAGACGGCTTATTCATGTAACTTTTACTGGTTTATTACCGCGATTTTTGCTTCTTGATCAACACATGCAGTCGCGTATAATTTTGTACGTAATAATCAAGGCATAAAAAAATGGCACATTACGATGGCTTTTCGATCTGTATTGTTTAGGAGATATGAGCGAAACTTGATACATAGTTTTCTTTTAACATTTTGTCGCGTTTAATGAATGTTTATTTTAAGAACATAAATCGAAAGCAACCTAATTGAACCATTTTGTTGCATAATTGTGTTGTGTACGCGGCTAATATATTGATTAAGTAACAGAAATCAAGGTACAACATTTATGCGGATGCATGAACAAAGAGATTGTCGATCGTTTAATTTTTTAATTCTCTTTGTCTATTTTATTGTTAAAGAGAGTTAGAAAAATCGAGCATGTTTAGAAAAATTTTAAATTAGAATAGTATAAGAGGATTTTTAATACTTTTCTAATTTTACTCTCGTTTAAAATTTAGTTCTACAAGATATATTTCTCGTGTTTATTGTTGTCAATGCCACTTTACTAAAAGTACTCTTTCAAGTTCGATTGAATCTATCTTTCTGTTGAACTTGTTTCTTATCATTCTTCTTATCAGTGTGAAGAATGCACTTATTGTGAAATAAAGTAATTCATTGTACATAAATGAAGTGTTGATAACTAGACACAAGTAATATTGATGTAACATGTATAATAAACGAGCTTTTGAACACTATATATCTATCTATCTACCTATCTACATGCACATAAAGTTCACTTTAAATAGCGACACGGCTCATTTAACTGATTCTGAGTGGATGGACTTCTCATTTTAATTATATAAAACATTCAAACTTCTCAGTCGTCTTATAATCTAAACATTTATGAATGTCTGAACATGATAAATGTATAATAACACATTGGTAAACAACTTTTCTAGTATTCATCGAATAATCTACTTGTTAATATAAACGCAATACCGTCATTATAGTAAATGTACACACATTTCAATAATGGAATCATACTGTTCCATCTAACTACAGTTAAAATAGTTCAATCTAAAATTAATCTTTTTAAAATCTATCGTAATAAAATATGGACATCTTTTGTCAATATAAACAAACTGTTTGATATTAATATTGTTACTTTTGCTCGTTTTATTGTCACAATTTCTTCAGTAACTATAATAATTGTCATAGATAATCGTGCTCTCTTGTAATATACTATCAGAAGTAAGTTACATTTATCACACAGTATTGCTAAATGTTTATTATTTGAAAAAAAAGTTCGATTATTAGATTTTCTAATATTAACAATAGAAAGTCTACTTTTTCTTGTTAGTGAAATGAAAATCAAATAATATAAAAGATTGTCTAGTGTACTAACTTTCGTTTTTTGAAATAGTAATCGACATTTTTTTTTTAACACATTACAATTAAAACCAAAGTTTGTTACCTTTTTATTCATATGTCGTCAATTTTGACATTGATTTCTTGCAAAAAATCAATTATCGGTTGTCGATTAAAATTCTATTTTTTATTATTATGATTAGACAAAACATGTACATACGGTTAAGAGTGTGAAAAAGAGTAACATTTGTTTATACATTTTATCATGTTTTTCGTTAACCAACTGTTTCTTCATAAGATGTAAACATCTAACTAGATTAACTGTGTTTGAAATTTGAATTAATGTTCGGCATGTTACGTAATGAACATATTTACTAATCTATAAATTTGAGTTTGATTTGCATAAAGAAATTCATTCATTATACAGAACAACTTGAAAGTAGAAGTCATACACGTTCAACAGGAAACAATTAGAATGCAAAGTTTGTCCTTCTTTTCTAGTTGTTAAACATACGAGAGTCTGAATTAATATAAAATGATTAATTAAAGATATACAACTACACATTTTTTATGACAGTAGCTTAAAAAACATTGGTAAGTTTATTAATAAGTCAATTTTTGTTCTATAGTTTGAAGTTATGAGCAGGATGACCAAAAATCAAAAACAATTATTAGTGCATGGATGATTAACTTGTATTGAAATATAATTATGTAATCGGTCTTTCTCTCCCCTTAGTTTTACATATGTTCAGAGCGTCAGATCCCATTTTCGGTCTAAGTATAAAAAAAAGATTTTTTCATAATGTTTTAATATATGACAAAATAATTTTATCTATACATATCTAGAATATCACGATATAGATTCATATCGTTTATCAAGGTGATTGTTATTCATCTTTTAGCCTATCTCTTACAAACAGGTGGCAACTGTCAATAAAATGTTGTTTCTCATGTCGTTTTGATTTCTCATGATCATCGTCATTTCATCTCCTTTTCTTTTTGTTGTTGATATTTTTTCATATCAGGAAACATTCGTGTTTTTGATTAAAATATTCATTTGAAAGATCAATGATGTGATAATATAAACAGACAGTCAAATTTATGTTCAACATTTATTTATATTTGTCTATTTTGATATATTATTATTTGTTTAACGTCTCGATGTTGATATATATTGTTTTATCTCATTTGACGGTAAGCCGATCATGAGAAAGACTTTTCACTATTTAAGAATAGTGTCGATTAAATGAAAACGAGAAGATATTTATTATTTTACATCAGACAAGTTTCTTTTCATACACTTTTTCGCTTACATCAGTTATTTGTTCTGTACATTGTTTTATCGTATAGATTTAGGAAAATCATCAATCCTAGATAAAACCGATCGATTCGATTTTTAAATTTAAATCGATTAGTCGAAAAAAAATTGTTTAGGCTTTTAGTTTGAGTCTTAACGTGGTCTGAATTAGGATGTCTTAATTAACATCAAACAAACATCAAAGAGCGACAAGCTCAATGAGAGTGAGGGCGAAAAATAGTGGTCTCAATTAAGAAGTCACCTTTTAGTTCTATGCGAGATAATATGTAGCTTTTGAAGTCTGGTACTATGAATCTCTTCTCTTTTTTATCTATGCTGCACATCTCTTAATCAATGATCAAAAGCTCACTTTAGTTGTACTTAACTAGTTTCTTCTATTACATGTTCGTTAATGGAGAATAGCTTGAAATTTGAATTCATCAGTTTACCGATTCTGTTATTTCTAGCTCTAATCATTTATATTACTGATATGCAGTCGACGTAGTTGCTTTTGTACTAACCTTAACTTTGAACCTATCGTTAAGAAGATAAGCATTTTGCTAAATAAAGTCATAGTTCATACTTTATGGTTACTGGTGCATTAGTTTATAGTTGTTTAGGTTTCTAGTTACAAAAAAACAACCTTTTTTCGGAATTAAATTGATCGATAAATTAGGATCAGTTTCTTTTCTGTGATGTATTCGAGGATCGAGTGATGATAAAATTAATTTTTTCACATTGTATAACTTTTCATTTTTGTTTTCCTTTAATTACTGTCAAGCTTATTGAAACTATTCGTATAAACGTGTACACATGTGCACTAAACGAATCTTATTGAAAAACAACTCGATATCGTGCAAACTTCTTATGATTAGGTCATCAGCTAATTCATGTTTAATATCCCAGTGTAGAGTTTAAGAAGAGTTTTTGTGACTTTTTAACTTTTGATAGTTGAGCAGCAAATTCATCTTCTAAATGAATCTGATCTTCTAAATCTTCTTTTTTTAATTTTTGGAACTTTGACAACGTGAAATCGTGATCAAAATTTTTTTCTTCTTCTGTTAATAGAAACGCTTATTACAAATGTTATGTTTTTATTTCATACGTCTCACTCATTTTTATTGAATACCGATTCGATAGTCAACTATCCTACGTATCAGATTTCAACGTAGCTTCCCTCATACATTGCTAGTAGACACTAAGAGATATATTTTTTTGAAGCAAACGTCATACTGATGTAGAGCAATAAAACAGCAGTTTCTATATTATAAAAGTTCCACAGTAATAGATGTTTTTTCTCCTCTCTTATTCGATAGCATTACTCAGAAGCGTTTCATGTAGTTTAAATTAAAAGAGAGTATCTTTTCGCTTATGATTACCAGTGTGTACTTCTCAAATAATATTACAGATAAATTCAAATGTTGATACACATGTTTGATAATAAAATTTTCACTACCAGTTCTGAATAGAGAAAAAACGAATTTTAAACGATATATGTGAACTATAAATTGTTCACTTATTTAATCGTCATAAATAAAAGATGAACAACAACAGAAAAACGAAAACAATCTAATTTTATGATAGTAAAAATATATTATTCTTCAATTGATCAAACTAGCAAAAAGTCAAGTACAACATAATTTATAACCATTAAGATTTGAATAAGAACTTCACTAGACAATAGACAAAATACATGTTAAATATCGTGTTTAAGTTCTAACTTGTTTTTCTCCTATTCAACTAACATTAACCTTTTTTTTCTTACTTTGAAGACTGTACGTTGAACTCGCCTCATGATCTTAATTTTTGGTACTTAACCTTAGAAAATATTAGATCTAACGTGTTGATACTTCTATTAGATGATATGAAATAAAAATATTTCTCAATATGTGGATAACGTTCATAATCTCAGCATGAATTCTTTATACACAAGTTTTGATCATTTTTGAATGAGAATAATCGTTGATCATCTAGAAAGCCGATGTACTGTTGCTTTCGTTAGATCATAGTACAAAGTTTCTATTGGCAGAGCACATAAAAAATTTTGACAATAGTTTGAAAAGAAAAAAGACATTTTTGAGATAAAAAGTATTTTATTTTACACTTGTAGATTGATCACTCAAGTATCTGACGTTGTATTAACGACACAAAGTTTATGTCACGCCGAAAATGGTCTCAGTCCAAAACAAATTCTGTTTTGTCAAAGACATTTGGATATAATGCCGTTTATTCGATTTGGAACAAATTTAGCATTGGAAGAATGTAGAACACAATTTAAAAATCGTCATTGGAACTGTAGTCTATTCTATGAACAAAAACAAATTGAAAATATACTCGATTCAGGTATGAAATGAAGATTAGATATTTCTTTCATACTCTGATAAATCTTTTTTTATATTAAACATTTAGGCACAAAAGAATCGGCATATGTTCATGCAATTACGGCAGCCGGCATCGCCTATGCCATAACAAAAGCGTGTTCAACGGGTAGACTGGCATCATGTGGTTGTGATATGTCGTTACAAAGTAAAAGTGATGGAACGACAAAATGGTCAGGATGTTCAGATAACGTTTTATTCGGATCAGAAATTGCAAGAAAATTTGTGAATTTAAGAGAAAGACCAATGAAGAATAAAACGAGTCTGTTAAATATTCATAATAATCAAGCAGGAATTAAGGTAAGCAAACTGAGCGTGTGACTATTCTTATTTTTAAACTATTTTATGTATGAACTTTTCTTTAGACGGTTCAAAGTGAAGTTGATCGTCAATGTAAATGTCATGGTGTCTCTGGTTCATGTGAATTTAAGACATGTTGGCGTTCACTGAGACCATTTCATCGTATTGGCAATCAATTAAAAGAAAAGTATGACGATGCCATTGAAGTTCGTTTACATCATAGCAAGAATAAATTACGTTTAATAGCCCGTAATTCACCATACGAAAGTCAAACAAAATCGGATCTTGTCTATTTGAATCAAAGTCCAAATTATTGTGAAAGAAATGTTACGTATGGTTCATTTGGTACCTATGGACGTTTATGTAATCGTAGTTCTCGGGCAATTGATGGTTGTGAATTATTATGTTGCAATCGTGGTTATCAATCACAAATTGTTACTTATCGTGATAAATGCAATTGCCGTTTTACATTTTGTTGTACAATTACATGTCAAGAATGTATTCAAACAAAAGAGATTAGTCGATGTTTATAATAATTAAAAAATTCCAAAATTTTTATTTTTATTTTTTAATTCTTGATGTTACATTGTTATCTGTTAATTATTATTACTTGATCCAATATACTTCTCAGTCTCTCAATAATTCCTTCAAAAAGCAAATAAATATAACGATTCGATGAATCGGCATTAACTTATGCACTCTTGCAACCTTCAAAACAGATTTGCTAAAAATGATACTAATTCTACATATCAGTGAATGCAAAATAAAAGTATTAGCCTCAATCATCTTACATACTTTCAGTAAAAAGCATCAGCTATCATGTTCTTTTGAACGAAATCAACATACTGATCGACACTCTGGAATTTGAGAGACTGTGAATGAAACATGGGATTTGCACAGGACCTTGAGTTTTGATGAAATCTCTAGGGTTATAAATTCACATAAATAGAAGTACTCTGGAGTTACTTTCGATTTCTCGACGCGGCTATGAAGGTGAGAAAGACAAGATAAATCCATTACGAGATCACAAATCTGAGATTTTAGATAGATTCTGCTAGAAAATTGAGAATTCTGACAGGATTCCATGAGAAATTGCTTGTATGGCTGAGTAAATTTCCAGAAAAGCTTTGATTTAAGCTGTTTATTAATGATGGTGTAAGAAAAGCTTTCATAATGTTGTATAAAATAACGTTCATGGAGAGTCGCAGAAGTGCTATTTTGTATTCAGCACACTCGATAATCCATAAGATTTTCTATTTTCCTTTTCATTCTTTAATCGCTCTTTGAAAATCTTACAGAAAAGTAAGAAAATTTGAACATTAATGAGAGTTACCTTAGAGCAACGTAGTACATTGTAAAAATAAATCAATAACAACAACTTTTTCTATATGTTTTCGTTGAAAAACGTCTCATAGTTTGTTGATGGAGACATTTCTAAAGCGTTTTTCGAAAGAGACTGAATTTAATCAAAATTGAGTCTAGAATACTATGTGTAGATGACGTATCTCTCCCGTAGTTTTCGAGAAGATTACCACGAAAAGGCAGAACAACAGCATTTAATTCATTAGGCTGTCCTCTATCGATTGACTCAAGTCTCAGGTGTGCAACATAGAATTTTGACTATTTTTATCTGAAAATGAAAACTTCGTATGTTACTCGAAACTCAACTAAATGAAATGATATTTGTAGATTGCAGACAGTATGACACACTAAACACGGTTCGAGAAATGTTTGGCTTTTACGCATGCAGTTTTTTTTGTCCAACTCGTGACAAATCAGCAGAAATGTGTTTCACTTTTCCAATACAAAAGTAAGTGCACTAAGTTTAGCATATCATACTGCCTACAATGAGAGCGTGTTACCTTCGTTAGTCGAGTATCTTTAAACTCGTCAATGATCTACACTACGCTCAAATAGTAAAATTTTGTTAAGAACTTCGTTTTTTCGAAGTTGAGGCTAATATTTCACTAATCAGTGATCATTTGGATGACTTTCCGTGAATTTGAATGAATTCACGTGAATTTTGAATTTATTTAAATTTAACGGACTAAACTCAGCTGTTTTCCCTTTGGTAAGATGACTGCTTCGTTCTTTGGGTTTGTTTCAAAAAAAAGATTTGCTACCGCATATCGAGAAGAATTGCGTTTTCTCAGAAACAAGTAGCACACAAAACATTAAAAACTGCACAAAAAGAGAACATTAGTTCACTTTACCCTCTGCATATACTTTACTATGAATCAGGGCACTAAACGAATCGAATGATTCGGCATTCGATTCGGCATTTTGCCGAATTTGATTTCAGAAACGTTATCTCGAATCGAATCGAACCAGTTTTTCCTGATTCGTTTCGGACTCTACTACGTATGTGATGCTGTTCTAAAGAATTTGTGTCTACAGTTCTGATTTAATTTTGAATTATTGAATATTTGCTTCGATTCTTTTCTCATTGGTATTAGCACAGGTACTTTTTTTACTACTTCATATTCGTTTGCATGCCTAGTTATAAATGAAATAATACAAAAAGTTAGTACATTGAACAAAGAAAATGATTGTTTCTCTTCGTGATTCAAGTATTTTATCGATAACCAACACACGCAATAATGGCTATTTACAATGCGTCAAATGATTCATTGGTTTGAGTTACTAAAAGTGAGAAACATTTTGTATTGAATGGAACGGTGCACCACGC
>CAJNOQ010002681.1:0-23124 GCA_905250885.1 Didymodactylos carnosus | reverse complement strand
AAATTTTGTGACTCTGTATCCGATTAAGTATTTGACCATATAAAAGTTTGGTCTGCCATTGTTTAACAAATAGCAGTGAAGATATGATTTGGATATCTTTCAACTCAGTTTTTTATCATCTATCGATCAATGGTCGAATGAATCTTATCTACGAGTTTAGTCAAGAGAAATAATTAAATTACTAGTTAAATGGGGCGGCAGGATGGTGTTTACCTATTTTTTACTTTTTTCGCTCAAGAATGACAGAGGATAACAGAAACATATCTTTTCTAATAAATTTAGTCATTGAAAATGAAAAAATCCGAGTGGACCGATTTTCCCTCTGATGCGCCCCCGTCCTTTGATTCAAACACTCGTTCCTCCTCAATCATCTGTCATATAAATTAAAAACGTCTTAAATACTTCTAATGTTTCTGTATTCTGATAGTTCAAACCGTTCTATCAAATGATAACAATATATACCTTTGTCTGTAAAACGGCGACGTTCAATATCGATCATTTCTTCAAGTTTTGCTAAGCATATGTCTTCTTTGACTAAAAACAGAACAAAAATCTTGTCATTTTTCTATAGTTAATATGATTAGGATAGTATACATTATTCACTGCCTATCTTTCTAATAAGTTTCTACAGAAATGATTTTCCAAAATGATCTGTACATTTTACGTACTAGGTTGCAACGGCCGAAACCAAAGTAAATTCACTCGCGATGTTTCAATAACAGGCCAAAGATGTGTTGACATTCTTTCCACTTGTGAAGAAAGACCCACAGAGAATTTGAAATTGAAACTTGATTTGTTTAGCTTTACTGCGATTATATTTTCTTTTTATTATTTCCTTGACTTTAGTTGAGGGTGAGGATCTGTTTGTGTGTGTGTGTCTTGCACAAAATATAAAAAGAATGGCTGTCAGATATTCCATGGATAAGCCAATCATACGGAAGAAAAATAGACAGTTTTTTTTAAACCACGAGAGAGAAAATATTATTCAGAGTGATGACCTGACATATCTACTGATACGGCGAGAAAGACCGGTGGCTACAAACGGCACAATTTAATTCATTTCCATTAATTATCCACAAATTCTAGGGAAAAATCCTTAAAATATCTTAAGTTTGGGTGTTATAGTTATATTTCTTGTTTCTCCAATCATTCTCTCCCTTTACCATCTTACATGGACCTCTATCATGAATTCTACTATGTCCCTTAAGTGGTTGGATTATTCCCATAACCGATGACCACAGTCGTCTGTGAATAATAAAATTTACAGAATATAGATCCTGTATCATAGGGAATGGATCAGAGATACTTCCAGCACCCTTGGAATCTTTAGAGGGTGTTCAGAAAAAGTTTTAGCGTTATATTACATTGCACGCTTTTTTCGTGCAATTAGGGAAGTTCACAGCATTTTTCAGCTATTCTGGCTACTCACGTTTCCCTTCGGTCAGCGTTCGCATTGTGTTGAGTTGCGTTCGCTTAGTCTTAGTCTTAATCTTGAATATAGAAATATTTTTAGATCTCTGGAATCTTCAGAAAACTTTTTAGATTTACGTTAGATTACCAACCTGCCACAGCAAATCACAGAAAAGTTCACAGCGTATTTTAGATAGTATCTGGGAAACGCCATCCAGTGCATATATAAACATATAGAATATGCAACTCTATACATTTTTCAATCGATACTAAGTTATGGATTTTCTAAAACACATGGTTTGTCAAATAAATTCAGTGTTTCTCAGTTACTTCTTCAAGGAACAATATATTTTAGATTAGGGCAAAAAAATTGCGATGTATATAAAAGTAAAGTTTTTAAAAAATTTCGCGTATATTCCTTGAGACAGTTCTATAAACAAAATTGTTGTTTACAAACACGATATGCACAGTTTCAGTGAAATCTGTAAGGTGCTAGGAAAATTGATGTTTTACTTCAGCTACATATGTGAAGCGCTATATTTTGAATGAAAGGTTGCATATGATCAATACATCATAAGAAGACGATCACTACCTTAAGGAACCGATTGTTGTACTGGTAGCAATAGAATTAAATTTATAGTCTTATTAGTTCTACGTCGATTAGATGGAATATAAATACGCCCAAATAGTTGAATACCGCAAAAGTAAACAAATGTTTTTTACAAACTTCTCGTAAAATAATTAATTGTAATGTTGGGCACTAGAGGCTAACGTATGATAAAACATAGCCGCTGTCTCATTTCTCACATTAATATTTGTTCATTTTTTTCTACTTTAGATGAGATTCTCTGAAGAAAATAGGAAGCTAAGATCTATTAGAGTTGAGAGTTTTATGATCTAGTTCCCAAAAAGTGTTTTTTTTTAACAGTTTGTGTTTTTTCAGTAAACTATTCAGTTTTCTAACAGATGACGCTTTCCTATTTTTCTTTCTGAGACATATCAAAAACTGATACTTTAATATCCACTTCATCTGGTCTAAAGATTGTCGAAAACTTACTTGCTAATCTTCGTATTTGAAACAGCTTTTATATTATTAATTGAGGTTTTTTTTCTTTTAGAATGTCTATTGCATACAGTCGTGGAAAAATTATTTTTGAGCCGAAGCATGGGAATCAAACGAAAGAGTATCCGGAACGTTCATTGATCGAATTACGTGAGTCGAGTGATGAATATGTTCTACGTGGTCAAGAAATGGACAAAAAAGAAGTATGTTAAAATTGTTCTCCATTTCACTTAATATTTTATCAAACTTCTTTGGGTTTAGATAATATTTCTTATTCCATTAACTAATCGTAATCAATATCATTTCGGGTCCGATGCTGAAAGTCCAGATGAAATCAAAACAAAAGATGGAACATATATTATAACATTGGATGCTGCTCAACGTGATAATTTTCATACGATATTACACAACCTTTTAGATACATTAGTTACACCAGATGGACAACAACCAATTTCGCCACTGTTACCAAAAGAAGAGGATAATAGTATGCATTCGTTTTTTTCTAAATAGTAGTAGGAGAGGTGAGATACGTTAGTTATGCAAATTCAGTCCCTAAGAGCAATATGATTTATATTGAGTGCACTATTGTACTGTTTAACCTCTATCTTTCATGCCTACAATATGTTGACCTAGTCTATATAAAGGGGATAGAGGAAGTCATCGAAAACTGTATAGGGACAGAGAAAAGATCCAAACGTCCAGAGAACGTTTTAAATTATCCAATGGATTCATGTAGTCAATTCTTTCGGTCATTGCTGTCCAGGAAAATCATTTCTGGACTCGTGCTAACTTTGGCTAACCAAGTGGTGGGACCTAGTTTTTCAGTAGTTGTGTTCTCATTTTTTAATGGATAAAAAAAAATCATATCCTGTTTAACTATATAGGTTTGAGCTAGATAGATAATAGAAGAATATAAATCAAGTAAAATATAATAACAGAAAGTGTTTTGATCTTTTTTAAGCATTTTCTCAATAGATGAAATAGTTTAAATGAAAAGAGTATACGGCTGACAAAAACGTTTTTGAGCTCTGAAAGTCATTAACAGTGGGAAAATCCTCAGTAGAAAAGAGAAGGTATTATAATGTTCTCGATGCTCTAAATGAATGACAACAAATTTATTTCGTTTCTAGAACTTTTAGTTAAGATTCGAAAACTAAATGAGTGTATCCAGAATGGAAAAGGTGATGATGCAGCAAAAATAGCAGAAGATTTAGCTAAACGGGCAGTACACCTTACATCTAAACCATGGAAATTACACAGTGAACAAGAGATTGCGTAAGAGCGATCTTTAAATTTTTTGATTCTTACACTTTTAGCTCTTTTCTGTTTTAGAATTCAAATTCAGTTTGATGGAAATGAGTATCCATTACAGAAGAATGGTGGTAATATTCAATATTTTGTTTATCCATCAACGACAATTCGTGAATTACGTGCTGTGGTCCGTATTAAAATGAGCTGTTGCTCTATGTTGTAAAATTCAAGAGTTATCAATCCTTTTGTTTATATTAAAACTTAACTGTTTTTTTCTATTTTTTCTTTTAGTTTGAAGAGTTGCATCCTATCCAAGATCAATACTGGTTTGTTAATGGTGGTTTAGCATATGATAATGCCACTATGACGGATTTAAATGTTGGTCCGAACTCATTATTAATACTATTTGTAGTAACTCAGCCAAAAGTATTCAATAATAATGTACGTTAATATTTGTTCATTTAAACCAAAATTTTCGCTGAGCTTGGAATCCTATCTTTGCGTGTATGCAGATTCTATGATGACAGAGGTCCATTTGAATTTAATCAGTTTTTAAGAGCATTTTACTTTAGTTTAGAGTGATATTGTAAAATATGACTTCTACTTGTCTTTCTATGTGTCACTTGTAATCTCTTGAGCTTTACTATCATTTAGCAATTCCGCGAGTGACAAGTTCCGTAGGTAAATTCTAGGCGATCTATGTCTTGTGAAACTTAGCTTACTAAATTTACTAACTGTAGGTTTGTTAAAAACATTATGGCTGTTGTAATATCATCGTTGCATGTCTTGAATTTATAGACTAAATATCTGTAATGATTAATTTGTAATGGCGAAAATTGATTTTCTTATCAGTTTTTCTTATTTCTACTTTTCACGGTATCGAACTACACTAAGTGAGTAACTGCGAGTAGATAAATAGTTGTCGTAGCAGCAAGGTTCTGTATTTTACATTTTGTAGACTGAAAATTTTTCTTATAATTTCTTAAAATTCTCTTTATTGTTTAGGAACCTTGGAAATGTCAACAATGTAGAAGAAACAATCTAGGTAACGAGATGAGATGTATATCATGTCATGCATCTCGTCAAGAATAAAACTTTGCATACTTTTATTTGTCCTGCACAAGCCACATGTATATTCCTTATAATTTGAACTGTAAACTTTCTTTTCTATATTGACAATTTTATTTTTATATACGTGCTGTCCTTTTTCTCTTTATAAGGAATGATATTTGTTTTCTTTGTGATAAGTTTTTTTTTATGAACTCAAGATAAGAAATACAGTGTTGTGTGCCGATCAATGTTGGATTTTATCTCTTTTCTGATGGACTATCGTATCCACCTTTTATTCTTTAAGATTGTATCCTTTTAACAGAAATATTCACGATACACAGTGGGCAATTTTGACTAGTATCGTGGGCCAGTCCCATGGACATGTACTACAAACGCAAAAAAAAAGTCTATGAACACTCTTTAGATAGGTTTTCAGACGCACTCTTTCCAATAGTGTGCTTTGAAAAACTCAAAAATGCTTTCATCTGTGTTTTCCAGAAATCCAGGGTCTTTGAAAAACCGAGGGCATGAACAAATGGTGTTAATCTCGAGAAATCTATTTTCTATATCTTTTCACCTGTGCTGATTCCATTTTTATTAACAAAAAAATTTTAAGAGCTCCTTTGGCGAGTTTTTGATAAATCTGGATTTCTAGAAAACTTAGTTATACGAAAACACTTGAAAATTGTAAACCCGATGTTTGTAGGCTTTGAAGGAGCTCTTTCAATGTCGTGATCGAAAAAATTTTTAAAACTCTTAAACGAGTTAGTGCTCACCACCCCTTGGTCGTTGAAGCCAAATCACTTAATACTTTAAAATTTTGCAGAGTTTTGACTTATTCTATGATATTTGTTGTTTTAGTTCATAACATTGAGTTTGAGATTTTTTTCTTCAGAAATGCTTCAGATGCACATCGATCCAGTTTTGTGTACTGATTTCTATTATATCATTATTTTTTAATAGAAATGTTCTTGAGCCGTAAAAACTAGATTTCACCTAAAAAAAAATCCGAGCTTTTTTGGAAAACCTATATCTAAGCTTAGTGGGAAAATTACATGCACGATAGATGCAGCACATGACCACGAACATTTTCGTATAACTTTGAGCTAGATTCAATCTTGGATGGCTTTGGATACTTCATTACACTCTAGGTGCCTATCCGGAAAATGAAAAGAGTTATTTCAGAAAAAAAAAATTTTTCTCGTAGATTGTAGAGTCAAAGTGGAAAATGTTTTCACTGATCGATAGTTAAAAGAGTCTGCAGTAGAACAAGTAGTGTTTACAAATTTAAATCAGGATAATTCAATAAAAAGAAAATTTTTCTTTGTGGCTGGTCACCAGTATTTAGGTTATTTTTTTGCTCATATGTGTTTTTTCCCAAATTTGAATACTTGGAACGATAATTTTTATACCATTAGACAGCTCGTAGACTGAAGTATATTTCACACTATTTGAATCTTGAAAAAACATTTTTGCTTTTCCACCTAATGTCTACGCGATTGCCCACTGTGTGAGAGTGTCATATTTACATATTAGACACACAGAATAAAATTCATATCTCATCTAGTAACATCTTTGCCATCGGATCATTCTACTTTTGTGAATGCTGCACAAATTTTCAATTCTTTATTTCAGAATTCAGAAGGGTTAAGTTTAAACTGCCGTTATGGCTGCTCAAACCGGTAAAGTAAGTGCATGTTTTAGGATAGAAAATGACTGGATCATTACTCTTCCTTTTTTCTCTTTCAGACTCAGAATGATACGAGTATTAAACCTGTGGTAAGTTGGCGATCAAGCAGACTTTTCTTCTTGAGGAAGATCAAACAAGCTGCATATAACTGCTTCAAAAACGAAACAAGGTTAAAATTTCTTGTCATAAATTGTTCATCGTTTTAACTGAGAGAATTTTCATTTGATATAACTCGATGAATCTTCTTATACAGATGAATATTTCTTGACCACTAGTGATTATCAGCTCTCTAGTACGATTTATTATAATTTTTCTTTGCATTTATTCATTCACGACAATTCGATCGTTCTGAACCTTCAGAATAGGAAGTTATGTACGAAATTTGAAAAACAGTTATTATTTTCTTGAAAACATTTGTATAAAAAGTGGTCAGGCATTGATTTTACCTGACACTGTACAGTAATGTTTCTCTTAAACTTATTTTTCGGCTTATTTAGTCTTCCTATTGGGAATGCAGTGCGTGTCACGCTTACAATCAATCAACGAGAAAATCGTGTAAAGCCTGTAGTCTTCTTAGACAAGATTTATTAAGTGATTTATTAAATGTAAAAGATGGCAAGGTGAGAAGCATAAAAATTTTCGTTTTTCGTTACCCTAAATTTTTTTCTAGTTTTAGATAAAGCAAGAAAGTATTAATAACACATCAGCTAGTACAAATATGAATCTCCTTGCGGCAGCACCACCAACAACACCAACACCAACAGTAAACAATACTTGCACAATTCCAAAGGGTGTTGAACGCTCAATTTCTTCAACTAGAACAGAACATGTAAGCGATTCAATCTCCTGATATTTTTACAATTAGTCTCATTTTATTTATTATTATTTCTAGCCATTAAAGTGGTATTGTGTGATATGTGCAAAATATAATGAAAATGGTGAGCAGTCATGCGGTGAATGTGGTGAAATTTATATGACAAATCAAGATTATATGAATTTCGTTATTGAACAAGGAAAACAATTGACACGATATTCTGAAGATTCAGCTGCTTTTCGAGACGATTTACGCCTGCTAACAGAATCAGCTTATTACAAAAACAATGAAGAATTTGATTGTATTATATGTTGTGAAACAATTGGAAAAGAGAAAGGAGTTTTATTCCATCACTGCCTTCATCCGTTATGCAAGTATGTTTATTAAATTTAATTAATTATCATTACGTAGGCGGAGTTCTATAGTAAGTCTTTTTGAAAGTCGTTGTTATTGAGAAAAAAATGACAAATCCAGTTTTATTTCTGTACTATAGTATTTATTATTCAAAGAACTAAATGTGTTATTTAACTGAAACCTATTCAATGTATGAATATATATTGTGTGTTTCTTGTTCGTATTTTTAGACGTTGTGTAATTCGGTCTATTGAAACGTCAGATAGTCCATTGATCAAATGTCCACATGACGATTGTCAAGAATATATTACTGAACGAGAATTGAGAGGTGTAAGTTATACGTGTGTGTCTCTATTGATTTCTTCTTTCTCTCTAATAGATAGAACATTTTGATAAGTTTAGATTGCGACAGACATGCGTAGAGATCAAAAAATTGTTGACCGTCTACAAGAAATTGGTATACGATGGGCTGAATCTCGACATAAAACATTTCATTGTATAACTCCCAATTGTGCTTATTGGTGGTTTATTGAACAGCAAATACAAAATATCGTTTATTGTGAAGTAAGCCGGATAGTTAGTATGAAAGAATATATGTGTGATGAAACCAATTTTATGGTTTAAGGGTTGCTCTAGTTGGATATGTATGACGTGCAATGCTCGTCATGATGGTCAATCATGTGCACAATATCAAGATGATTTAAAAATACGTGCTGTAAATGATGTTAATGCACGAAAAGATAAAGAACATCTTGAAGTATGTGTGTTGTATTCTTATTTTGATTCAGTGGAAATTCACGTGATTTATTAATTGAAATAGGAAATGATACGAAAAGGTGAAGCAATGCATTGGTAGGGTATAAAATTAATATGCATACTTGTATGAAATACTTTTTATTTTCAATCTAGTCCTGGTTGTAAAGTAATTGTTCAAAAATTATCCGGCTGTGATTGGTTACAATGTACAATGTGTAAAATGGAAATATGCTGGCCAACACGTAAGATATCTTCGGTTATGCTGATTTTACGGATTAGACAACTAATCCTGATATTGGAATGAAATTTTGTGAAGTTTTTATTTACAATTTGTTTTTATAATTTTCGAACCACAAGATACGCAAAGCATTTTGAAACGTCTCAGATTAAAGAGAAAAGTATACTGAAAGTTTTTGTACTCGCACTCTATATGGTCTTTTGTTCAGAAAATGTCTTGTTTTTTCGTTTTGAAAACTAGATGTTTTGTACAAAAACCTTCTGCATACTTTTCTCCTTAAGTTGAGACGTTCCAAAATGCTCTGCGCACCTTATCGTTCGAAAGTTATAAGAGAAATAAAGTGTAAAAGGTAACTCGACGAAATTTCATTTCGATATCAAAGTTGACTGGTCAAGCTCTTTAAATAGTAAGAACAAATTAGATTCGGTAGATGTTAACAATTAGCTATTTAAATTTACGAAAAATACGGAAGTATAAACGCAACAAATTTTACATTATGTATATGAGCAAATTCTATCTGAGATGGATCAACTGAGAAAAGATCATTTATTTAAAACAAATTTGTGTGTAAAAGTCTAAATCAATAGTTGATGCCATCTTTTAACACCTTTGTTAGCGTACGAGTTTAATAATGCTTTGATTATCTTTTTCTTTCCTAGGTGGAGCAAGATGGGGTCCAAAAGGCAGAGGAGATACATCCGGTGGTTGTCGTTGTCGAGCGGTTGACAACAAGCTGTGTGTGCCGAACTGTGGAAACTGTCATTGAATTTGAATGAAAAGTAATCAATGATATGATATTTACTTATATTTTACCGCTGTTTTACAATCAGAATTATATTTTTCATTCTACTCTCTTTATGCTAGAAATATTGTTTTTTCGTTTACATATCTAAATTTTCTTTTTACACTTTGTTCATTTTCTCACAAAAATATAAAGAATCCGTCCTGATGGTTGTATGTATGTGATCTTTCTTATTTAATTTGTTTGTACGCTTGAATGTTCGTTATTACTTGGTTTCTTTTGTAAATGTCGTTCTTTTGCTACAACTTTGAAACGTCGACCTCGATCTGTTTTTACAGTCCTCAAAATTCGAAAATGTTCATCCTCCCCAACTGTTAACAATAAATTGAGACAAGGAATGATGAAATTCATAATTTTAAAACTTTCCACCATCGATTCTGATGAACGTTTGTTAGTCAAACAGTTAAACAATGAAGAATTTGATTCAACTTACTATGGATTCATAAATCCGCTATGAACGATTAGTGATATTAGTGCTGGTCAACATCAAACATTTTCACAGAGATGCTATTTTCGCGAATTTACTTTTACGAGATTATGATGGAAATAGGGCATCAGACGACTCAGCTCCGAATGTATCACTACACCTACACACATTGTGACCTTGTGAGAATTGTTTGTTTATGTTTAAATTTATTTAAGTTGTAAAAAAAATTAGATTTCACTGACATTTCCAAGTTTTCAGCAAATTTTCTAATTTTATTGTTCCTGTTGTTCCAGTAGAGAAAAAAAATATTCTTCTGGCGACAGATAGTCAAGATATCGAACTTAAAGCTCGATATTTTGGCTATTTTTTCCGAGATCATTTAAAAAAGTAATCACTCTACGAAAAGTAAAAATGTCAACGTTGTGTTTAGTTCAAATGTTCGTTTGTATGTTTTTTGTGTTGGATTCAGCGATAGTTGATTATATTTATGGTCCATTCGAACAGGTTAAATCGTTAGAATTATGTAATCCAGAGTTGTAACCGATCCGGTCTCGGTTGAAAGAAATTGTGTAAACCGATCGGTTTTTACAAGTTGAACTTTATCAGAGCAAGTTTAGTGCTTTTATCAAAATAATAAAACAGCTTCGTGTCAAAATATCAGCTGTATTTTTTTCTGTTCTTTTCAACTCTTTTTTCCTCTAATTGGATTGTTTTTCCCCCTTAAAGAGCACAATCAAAATGGTGTCATTTAATCTTATTTGTTATTATATCTCTTCTTATCCATTTCAACTCAAATTCTTTTTTTTCTATACACATGTCTAACGAACACATCTAGAAAATAAGGCTCTAGATTTTAGGGTATACTTTAGTTTTGTGTCCGAAAACATTAGTTTTTTATGTAAAATTTGGACGAAACAAATAAACTGAAAATTAGAAACCAGCTTTCGGGAGAACGGATCTTCGTCCCAAATCGGAGAAATGCGACTGTTAAACTGTCAAACAGCTTGCGGATTTTAATGGCTACGACATGATCTCCCTTCTTGAAAGAATTGTAAAAATTCGTGCAAATTGAGAAAAACGAACGTTTTTTTATAACCACTGATTTTCATCGGTTAAAAAAATTAATGAGTGGGCCGGTTTTTATCGGTTTAGAAAGCTTTTTAAACTGCCCGAATCGGTCTAGAATTTGGATCAGCCGGACCGAACAGATTTGAAAATTCTCAACGGATTACAACTCTGATGTAATCTGCATATCCGAATTATGAGTTATGTTTGTTATGCAGCTCATCAGTTAATTACTAAAACAATGATTTTGGAACTGCAAAATTAGTATATCTTAATTATTCTGACATCCCTGCAGCAGATAGAAACATACTGCCACTGCTTGATGTCAAGTGTTGGTTACAAAGCTATAATTCGTTGTATTTGATGTATACTGAACACTTTTACTGCCGGGCGTTTCAAATAAGGGATTTATCCTCAGCGCCAGGTATTTTTTTGCTGTTTGGAAGTTGTTTTCAAGCTATTGCACAAAAGAATACAACAGCTTTGATACTGCAATTTAATACAGTTTTTTTTATTGAATATTTAATACAAATAATTCAATGAAATTTTCAAGATAATTTCAGTAATCTTTAAGGGTATGATATCTGGTGTAACAGTCTCCTGGCTGTAGTCGAACTGTGCAGGATGCACAGATGAACTTAGCTTCACTTCTTGTTTTCTTCTTCAGGCACACTTTATACGGCCTTGAAGGTCTATGCTTCTTTGGTGTTGGTGGTAAAGGGTGGCCCAGAAGTCCTGACTCGATTTAAATAGTAAATTTTTTTAGTGAAACAAGTGGTTATAAATTTGTCTCTATGAAGAAAAGATGCAGTAAAACACGCTCTATAAAATTACTATTGATTAATCCCGTTAGCTCATATACTAAGAAAGTTATAAGCTTAGAAACATTTCGCATATAACGGGTGTATCATCAATAATGTCGGTCTCGGTAATTTTGCTCTAACTCCTGTTCCTTAGATCCCCTAGAGGAAACTCTTTTTTTAAAGAAGCGACGTGAAATTCTCTACAAAAATCGTACTTAAACTTTAATTTCAGAACTTCAATCAAGAAAACTAAGCAAATTATAGGAAAGGCAATAAAACAGAAACTTTGTAAATTTAGTACTTTTTTCGACTTGCACTTGTTCTTCTGTATTTCCGTAAAAAAGCTTAGCAAAAGTGAGAACTCAGTTTGTGTTTGGTACTTTCAAATTTTCAAAAGAAAATTTTTTTAGAGCAGACGGTGTGCCCCAGAATGAAGTTCAAAAATCGACAACTCCCATTTCCGACAATTTGCCCAAGCAAGAAACAGAAAACGTGATCGAAGTTTGATTTTGCAGTTAGGTAGAGAAGAGCATCATTTCTGATTAAAACAAAACAAACTCAATCGAAAAATCTTTTGTTTTGATGGAGTTATGGGACTTTTACTGTAAGCACCACCATACGAAAAAGGTTCACGGTTAATTCTTTTTTTGTGAAGCCCATTTCTAAGCCTATAACTTTCTTACTATGAGCTAACGGAGTCAATCAATAGTAATTTTGTAGAGCGTCTTTTACTGCACCTTTTCTTCATAGCGACAAATTTACAACCACTTGTTTCACTAAACAAACTACTATTCAAATCGGGTCAGGATTTCTGGGCCACCCTTTATGTTCACCAATTTGTGCTGAGCCGTTTTCCCATCTAACCTTGTGGCAGAATTTTTGACTGGTGCTCTCTGTAGGTTCTTTACAGGAATAGAGCTTGGTGGTCCTGATGTACTGGATCTAGGCATAGCTTCAGGTGCACTTGATCTACGCTCTGGCTCTTTCACTTCAGGATTGGTTATCATCTCTTCAATGACATTCTGAAGGTAGACCAACAGTGTTGTACCTTGATTGTTGAGCTTATACACGGCATGCGCACTGCATGTTGCATAAAGCAGTAGGTACATGAAGACATAGTATCTTTCATAGTATATTTCTTCGTTCGAACTACAGTAATTTTTGAGCGAAGGGGTGAATACGTCGAACGATGTATTTGGCAACGGTGATAAACATTCGTGAATACGTCATACCACGTATACGGCAGTGAAAATGTTAATCAGCTGATATGTGTCTGTACGGTTGATAAAACAGATAATGACTATAATAGTTATAGATAAAATTAAATAAAAAGGCGATCATGAAATATTATTTTAAAACTGATTAAATCAGTTTTTTTGCGGCACATCTGAAAGAGAACGTTATTGAATATATTTGTCAAAGACCTTTTTACGGTTTTAATGAACTCTTCCAGTGTGTGGACTGCTGATATTGATCAAATTTACCATCAGAACTAATTGTAACCAGATCATCGATGTGCCGAAAAGTATTATTTAATAATCCGTAAATTTCATAGAGGTTTTGGGGGTTTTCTTCCAAAAACTTGAATTCTGATTTGTATAAAAACAAGTTGACAGAATATGGTCCTTAATCCTACTAGAATACCAATAGTTTGTTGAATTACTGTTAACCCGAGAATGAAATAACAGTTTTCATTCAAACACTGTACGATTATGTTAAAAATAAACTTTTGACTAGAATTTACTGATTTTTACTGTTTTTATCCTTTATAGTGAAAATGCTTTGGAAGTTAGCCTGGTGTCCGCTATAACAATAATTTTCGATAGAATACTTTGTTCATTGTTCACTGTATGCGTCTTATCAATAAATCATGCGAAATGCTAGTCTGTCGAGTTGAAAAATTGTACGTTTTGACGTTTCTAGTCGATTTTTTGCTTCTCCGTTATTTTGCGAATCACATGAAGCGATCCAGACCGATGTTTCCGGTCAATCCGGTCAATTTCCGGTCGGATTCGCGCTGGAAACACACTGGATCCGACCGGAAACCTACTGATCGGATTTTAACTATCGTAATGGCTCAACTCCAGTTGATTTTCGACGGCGGATTTGATCTGAAATATGCAAATATTGCGGGAAATTGTCAACTACCCAAAACTGATTCATTTTGTTTTACTTCTAATGTTTGATCATCAGTAGACCTGACCTCTATATTCATTCACTGTGGAGAGTCTGAATTTTCTTATCATTGGTTTGATATGACAGCTAGTAGAAATTTGTCATTAATCGTACCCCTCTTTTTTCTTATCTTGCGTTGTTTCCCTTCGTTATATTACTTGTCTAAATACATTGCACATCATTTAGCTCAAAATAGTAGCTCAATGGAGCGATTAGAGTTCTATTCGGATCGTTATGTTATATGTCCGACATACAGATTCAGCATGCCACATCAAGAAAAAGACGAATTTACGCTCTACGATAGAACTCTACTATCTACATCAATTTGCATTGATCCTGGCTCCTTGAGGCTACTGTTTGTAGCTGAAGGGAAACAACGGTTCACTTTTTCGGTTTGCCCTACTTCAGCAAATCGAGTATGTATTTATTTTGTAGTTTTTCTGTATATGAATCACTCGATTGTTGTGAGAATAGTAAAAGGAACGGAGACTTCATCATCATGTAACATCTACGCATTTCAGATAAAGGTGCGTTCCGATGCACTATCTCAGCTTTATTTATTCTTATCTTCGGAGCGTTTCTAATGAGAATTAGGCAAGAGTCAGAATGTATCGGAACACTATTTATGAGCCGAAAGTGTATGTGTACACTCTATTTTTCAAAACAAAGTGTACCAAAATTAAAAAGTCTCAAAATACAACGGGTTGAGCTTCATCTCTCTCTTTAATGAGGACAAGTTCAGATAGTCAAAATAGGTTTCGAGTCATTTATTGATTCATTTTGTTCAAATCCTAAATTGTCTGTGTGTTCACTTTCTTATGGTAATAAAAAGAATTTGATTTGCTTTCGTATGAAAGTAGAAACTACCTGACTACCTGTTGGACAGAAACAAAGTAAAAACGAGAAAAAGAATTAATGATTGAATATTGCGACGGTTCGTTATATGAGTCACAAAGTGAAATGAAATTCTGAACACCAAAGTGGAATGTAAAAAGGGTTTTTTTCTTTGCATGGAAAACAGAGTACCAATTGGTTTTTAAAAATGAAAACTCATTTTTCTCTCGCTCGATCCAATAATTATTAGAAATGTTGTGTCGTCATTTTATATTATTAGCATACGCCAGATAGTATTGATTATTGATCTCAATTGCAGCACAAAAACTTATCGGATTTGGGAATGAAAGATTTCAGAAAGCAGGGAGGGAGATCCCCTCTCTACTCCTGTTATCGCGGCGTCCCTGATCGTAATGTGACTGGATTGAAGAGGTTATAAAAAAAAACGCATAGTGAGAAAAACACATTGTACATAGGGCTCTGTTTCTCAGGGCATTTGCGGTGATGCCATGATATCCAGAGGTACATAACCTACTCGTGAGATTGGAAAATTCCCTCGACAGAAAAAGTTTTTCAAAAACTTCCCTGACATAATCCACGAACAGAATTTCTTTTTGCAATATATTACAAAAAGATGTTCCACTTTTTCAAAAAATTTCCCCGAATCAATAAGTTTTCCCCCGACACCGTCGGAGCAAACAGGCAAATTCTGCAGCTCTGCTTATATCTTCACGAAAATTCATCGATAAATTCTGCAAGACGTCTCGTTTTGAAGAGCAGACTTTCTTCTATCAGTCTATGTATCAGAAAAGATTTTGAATAAACAGGAAAGAAGAGAAAAATTTACGAAACTTAAAAATCAAGATTTTTTAGGCTTTGAAAAACTGCATAACTTTTTCAAGGAAGATCGTGAAGAGCTGGGAGTGGTCTCATTTTATAGGTCAAACTTTTCTCTAGATTAGGCTATGCACAGCTCAAAATGGAAAGTTTTTTACAAAAAGATTGAGGGATGGGATACCCTTAATTTAAAAATCTAGTGCCTTTATGTGACAGGGATTCACATAAGTCGGACTGAGATGGTGCATGTGAACGTGGTTTTAATGTACATTTATGTATTTAGAATTTTTATACTATAATTTAACATGCTTACAAATTATTGTGTTGATTTAGATAAGTTGTTATTTTGTTCAAAATGGTATGGCGTCATTTAGCCCGTTATTTAGCGAATAACGAACAGTTGGTAAATAAATTAGCTGAATCGTATCCAATACGTCGTGCAGCACAGTTAACAGCTTACTTTTATCATAGTGGAAGAGCCAAATATATAGAAAGAAAAGGAGAATTTCAGAGAGCTGGTAAGTAGTCTAATGACATTCTTCATTTGTTGTAACAGATGATTTTCGTTGTTTGTTTTTTTTTCTAGGTGGAGTAAGATATATACAACGTCAAGGAAAACAAGATATTAATGATATGAAACTAGTGATGAAAGATTTTACACAAGTTTTATTTAGACCCTGGATTGACTTATACAAAGATGTTAAACAACAATGGAAAAAACCTAAATCATAATTTAACAATAGAATTTTATCCTTTTCCTTCTCATATAATTATTTCCTCTTGTTTATTGATTTGTACATACTTATTTTGTTCCAAGAACAGTGAGAGAAAAACTTGTTTTGTTTGTTATGGACTCCTTCCTATAGTTTTTTTTTTATAATTTTTGTGTGTTTTAACTATAAGAAAAAAGCTGAATATTGAAAGTGAATGAAAATCTGTGATGTTACTTTTCTGACATTGTTCACCATTACACGTCAAAATATTTAACTTCACTGATGTAGAAACTCGTGGTAAAAATGTTACGATTTTTTTCTTTTTTCTATTTTGATTTTTCTGATCTTAGTAAATTATTCTCATTCAATTTGTTTTCTTTAAGATCAGTGTTCAGAACTTAAAAATAATGTTCAATGATAGTGAAATTCAAGATAAAATTGATTCTACGAATAATTGTCTTACACTTTCAATAAGATTAATTCGTTCATTTGAATATCGAAATGTTCGTCATATTGCTATAAGAAATCTTAATGAACAAATACGTGGAAGTGAATTGAAAAATATTATTTTAAAATGTTCGTAGATCTACCTTTGAAAAAGGTGTGCTTACTTTTATTTGAAGAATTTTATTAACGTTTAAACTTACATATATGCACAGTAGTATGTAAAAGAAGAGTTACATTAAAATATTAAAGAATGAAATCGGAAAATGAATTATACTGATTCATCATTTGTTCACATTAATAATTGTCAGTTTTTATTTTAGCATTACCAAGTCAAACTATTCCACTTCCATTTAAAACATTTGAATTTGGTATGTTTAACACTATTGTCTTTTCATTTGTGTTTATCATGTTTTTTTGGCGTAGATACATTAAAAATTGAACATTATCCACATCAAGCGAAAGTAAGTATTTCAAATTGTCTTATACAGCTTTTTCTAGACAATAACATGGCTTATAACTGCTTTTTCTAGACGAATGATGTTGTTATCCGACGAGAAGATGACGAGCAATTTCTTATTGCGGATGATAAAACATTAAGAGATTACAAAATAGGTAAGATTATCTATCACATAAGATTTACTTAGACAATCAGGCATATGAAGAGCTAAATTGAAATCGAAAAAATTATTCTAGTAATAAACCAGAAATAGCACTCATTTTATCTGAATCTATTTTGCGCGCAATTTAGCGAAAATACACTTAACAGCTTAAGGGGGGGAGGTCCGCTCATTTAGATTTTTCTCTAACGTTCCCAGTTTGTAGAGGACACTTTGAAGTATATGTCCTGATGTTTTTTCGGCTTACTGACATTATTTGGCTGAGAAACAAATTAATTACTTAAAAAAATATTGTTAAATTTTTGAACAAGGGATTATTATTAAAAAAATTCCTGTCCATCCTCCATTCATCACAAAAGCTTAGTTCTTGCCTAGATCGATAGAAAAATGTATGGAGAATATTTATTGCGAGAAAATATGCAAGAATTTTTGTTCTTTCCTTCCTGGTATTGACTAATTAGTACTCATTAACGTTAATTTAGCCTACTCTACTAGCATAAAGTCTTATTTGTAAAATAGCAGCGCAACGAAAAGATTCAAGCAATACCTCATCTGACAGAGAATTTCACGGGCTACAATATGGACTACCTTAAACATTTTAGAATTCGTTTTTGGTCGCTCGGTAAGTCTGGTGAGTCGAAAATTTAACAATATTGTTTAAGTAAATTAATTTTTTTCTCAGCCAAATAATTTTATTAAGCCGAAAAAACTTCCGAACATACACTTCGAAGTGTCCTCTACAAACCAGGAAGGCCTGAAGAAAAAATTCAAAACTTGAAAATATTGCTAGTTTTTGGCTCATTGAAGATTTTTTTACCTAACCTTACGGCTAGTTTCGCCTGAACCAAGCATTTTGGAGCAAAATTCTGAGTGCAAAAGTTGTTCAGAATCGAATTTTGGAGTCCCTGACGAGAGCTTTTTTTAAAATTTTCTGTTTCTGACTTTTAAATTAAATTTTAGGGTTTTTAAAATTTTAAAATTTCGTATTTTTAAATTTAAAAATCAAAAACAAAAAATTTTAAAAAAAAGGCTCTCGTCAGGGATTCCAAAATTCGATTCTGAACAACTTTTGCACTCAGAGTTTTGCTCCAAAATGCTTGGTTCGGGCGAAACGTGCTTGGTAAGGCGAGGTGAAAAATACTTTTAGCTCTTTTGGCTCCTCTTTTTAAGTTTCCTCGGGAAGGCGAACGCTAAATTTCTGCGGCAAACTTCATTCGGAAACGACGAAAAGGGTTTCTCCGTATACAAATTAATCTTCTCTATCGAGCTACGCTAGAATCAACTCTTCATATCAAAAAATGAAGTTTTGATTGAAGTTTTAAAAATAGGGCAAAAAACCCGAAAAAAACTTAAAAATTTTTTTATCAAAAACTATAAATCCGGAAACCGAAAGCTTTATTGGGACATATACTCTGAAGTGTCTTCCACAAACTGCTGGAAAAAAACGGATGGGGGACCCCCCCCTTAAGCAGAATTAAAACGAAAGTAACGTGTATCAATTGAAATGTCAAGTTTTCTGATTTAAAATAGCATCACGGTTTTTACTTTATAAAAAGTAGCAATTTCTCTTCAGCAAATTGTGTGTGTCATAGTCCATTATAATCTTTTTTGAGACATCGTAGACGAACCTTGAGACTCTGCCAAAATAGTGTAGGTATTCTATAACTATCCATTCTAAAAACTCGATCATTTCTTGACAAACATATTACGAAAATAGCTAAGACCTGCGCTATTCGATAGCCAAAATTGAGAGCGTCACCTCCTACCATTTCGAAACTCTTCTCGAACCTCTACGGCGTTGATAACATCTTTAATAAATCAGTTCGTATCCGAAAAAACTTGAAATAGAAATATCTTCGTTTCCACAGGTTAAAACTTCAAACTCTTTCTACACAATGAGAATCGAGCGTGATGTTCAACTTTGATGGTTTATGCGCTGGACAGTGTTCTTTGAGAGTCTTGAGGGTGCCAAATGACTTGTAGAAACCTGAAAAACAGCTGACCATAGGTTATTGACTACACTAAGTATCATGGCAACGTTTGTTTTGAGAAGACAATTCAGAAATCTGTATTAAGTGACCTAACCCATTTTCACTCAAAGTTCTGAATATGAATGCTTAGTGCTTCGATTTTTCAAAAGATTTTCCAGAAATCTTTAGCACTAATCGTACGTATACAATCGGTAGGCCACTGAGCATGTGCGATAACTATATGTTTCCATGCAATCTCAAGGTTATTCAACATATCCAAGTGCCAGTCCGCTTTGAACGCCTTTAAAGCACAGTCTAAATCACTAAAAACGAATGCTTCGCCTGCCTCCTACTTTACGGAACACCCGCCTGTATATGTATTTTCCTTAAACAGTTATTCAGGAAACGGCAGACTGCCTTGATTTTTCAAACGGATAGTAAATAATTCACATTTTGCTTATTCTAGTTGATGGTACAGAAATCGCGTTTTTTAAAATGGCTGATTATGAAACATATAAACAAAATCCCGTATTTTTAATGGAATAGAACATCAGCTAACAATACTTTATTATTTATTTATCTGCCCTTCACAACACCGTACCATCACCATACAATACTCGTTGCTATTATTTACAAAGAAAACCCTTTTCATGTAAATTATCTCTACAAACATGACTTTTTTGTTCATTTGTCTGTTGTTTTTATATCGACAATACTTTATGTTAAAACAAATATACAATTTTAAAACTTATCAGAAAATTCTTCATGAATCTAGTTCATCCAGTAAAGAACATGTTACTGTATTTGTTCATACGCAGACTAGACTACGAAAAAACTGTAACGTTCTTTTTGTTGGCTGTGTTATGTCGAAAACGCATCTGTCTGTCTTTTTCTGCAGTAAACGTTTTCACAGCATCGATCGCAGTGCTTCGTGTTTTCAATAACAATTTTGGAACTCGTCCTGCATAGTGCATTGCATCCAACACACATTTCTGAAATATAGAAAGATTATCTGGCTTGCTCAATGCGTAGAGACTATGTCTTCCACTTGCACAGTGAACTTATTCCAGTCACCGTTATGAGAAGTTGCTTTGCCTATGTACGATATGAGATATTTCATTGAGACCAGAGAAAGTGAGAAGACACAAATTAATGGAAAAGATGCTGATTCGCATCTATAAAACTACTTGTGCATCACATGCACATTCATTCTGAACTATGTCGAATTCGGTTCAAATTTTGACACTACTATCATCAAAACGTTAAATACAATATGGAATGGACCTACAGATTAACAGATTCAAAACGTTCACACATTTTTGAGTTGAGCTTTCACTCACAAGTGATATTTCATGTGCTGTGACTTGCATCTCGTATTGAAACACATTGGTTTCAGACTAAAAAAGTCGATTTTTCGCCTGAAGAAACAACGTTCGACGCAAATTACATTATAATCTATATCAGTACGCACACTTCTCGTGCTTGATACAATGCACACATATATCGGTCAGGCTTGTATAAGGATGCGTTTGTGTATTGTATTCATAAATATATAATAGTACAATAAAACAATATACAACAGTACTACAACTACGAGAAGATACAATTTCTCAATAATAAGTACAACATCGAAGGCATAAAAAATTTAGAATATAAGCAACATTCAATTGCTGATAGAGTGTACATCTCTAAACCAAAAAAATCTGCAATTTTTCTACGATTCAGTTTCAAGAAATGCTTGTGTAAGTTTGTTTTTAGCCATGATATGCAAGTATCATCTAACATTTCCACAAGACAACAGAGTGACAAACAACATTTATTAGAAGTCTTGTCTTTTTGCAAACATTTAATTCTTTCTAGAATTCAATATTTGTTCAGCTAGTTTTGTACCTTCAATTCTTGCCTTCACTTTCGCATAACACAGATCTCTCGATGTCGATCGATCATCAGCAAATGGCGAATATCCACAATCATCTGTTGTACCTAATTGCTCCCATGGTATATATTGAGCAGCTTCCAAAATTCGATCACGAACTATTTCAGCAGTTTCGATTTTCGGGCTCACAGGATCCACTACGCCCACAAATATTCGATGATTTGGTTTCATATGCTGTTGAATACATTTCAGAATTTTAACATGATCTTTTTCAGATGACAATTGTAGATAAAAGTTTGTTAAATGTAATTTAAATAAGTCGGGTAACATGAGTGTATAATCAATTTCATAGGAATGATATGAATCGCAGTCACCACCTGGACAGACGTGAACACCAATCTTTTTTTGTTGTTCTGTATTAAAACGATCTAATACTCGATTATTTATGGCAATAAATTCTTTTAATAATTGGCCAGAAGGATCGACTTTCAGTGATAGACGAGCCTCCGTAAAATCTAACTGAACAACATGCGCACCATGATCTGAAAACGTTATATTCGATCTGTCATTAGAACAGAATATTCTTTGAGCAAATAGACCCTTCTAGTAGTAGTAATACTAATGTTCATACAGTACACGTTTAGCTAAGAATGTGAAACATCTTCCATATCATTGAGATTGATCTAATCCTTTTTCCTTTGGGTGAAGAGAAATAAAAGATTGAAGTGTGTCTACAGCAGTTAAGCAGTTCATTTCAACTGTCTGATTTTTTTCTACTGCTAGTAGGAAAACATTTGATATAATGGATCATGATAACTCTTACCTAAACATAACCGAACGTCCTTCTCACATTCATCACATAAATCTCGAAGAAACTGTTCTCTTGAATAATCGTCAATGGCTGACATGTTTAGTAGCGTTGGCGAATAGACCATTGATAATGCTGATGCTGTTATAACAGCTTGCTTAATTGGTTTTTTTGTAAAGCGTCTAGCAACATCTAAATACTTGTGCGCAAATGTTGCATAACGAAATGGTGCTTTGATGAGACGCGGTAATGTTCGAATATGACCATCACTAAATGCAATTTTGAAACATTTATCATCAAATCGATAACGCTCGTAGATTAACTCATAAATGGGATAGGTTAAAAATGATGGTTTTGTTTGCTCGCCATCTGTCACAACTGGGGAACCAGTTATTGCATCCAGCTCCCGAACAGTTGCTTCAATTGCTTTCAGTTGTACTTCATGCAATACTTCGCGCGGTATAACATCACTTTCATAGTTAATAGTGGCTTCAAGCAAATCATCCGGGCGAGGAATTGAACCAATTAATTCACTTGGAATCGTGATCTAAATGAAATAAAATAAAAAGCTGATGACAAGAACTTTGGACTGAACAGATGTGAACATAGTTTTAGGATATCCATCTTCATGAGCAGGATTCAGTGCGATGCCGTACATTTTGTGTGCTTATTTTTTCTCTGCTGAAACATTTAATTCCTTGTAAAATATGGAAAATATCTGTTAACCAATTAAATGGAAACGGCAGTTAGAAACATTATTACCTACCCATTTACATTGCGACATGACTTTTTCACTGGGCTGTTTTAGCTATAGTTTTTTTGAAATGAAATACAATCCGACTTTTTATGCGAATTATATACTCAAATTTTTTCTCTCCATCATTCTTATAAAACCGATTATTAAAACATCCTTGTAGAACTATCACCCAAAGGGATGATTAATTTCTATTGAGGCAATATATATCTTTTCATCGCTGAACAAACAAGGAAACCGCTAGAATGAACATTATCACTTCTTTAGATGCGTGCAAAACAGGAGTATATCAAAAAGTAAGAGTTAAAAAGTCATGTCGCAATGTAAATGGGTAGGTAATAATGTTTCTAACTGCCGTTTCCATTTAATT